>APFE030853076.1:0-31771 GCA_000404065.3 Pinus taeda | reverse complement strand
GAGAAAAATAAATATAATATAAACATGAAAAAATTAAAAATAAAAAAGTTAAAACTAAAATTGAAAGGGAAACAAAACTAAAAACAAAATTAGTACCTAGGAGAATTATAAGTTATTAAAGAGTCTATAATAAGATCTCAGTCAATCATCTTCTAAATAAATAAACTTAAATAATAATAATAAATAAAATAATTGAATTATGCACCATAAATAAATAACATAAATTTTTGATAAAAACAAACTAATAAACAATCAAAACCAAATTAAATAAATAATACCATAAATATAATATCCATCCACACATGATATAATTTGTTTTGAGATATAAACTCCACTGCATTTTTTCTCTACTCTAGTGGCCCTTACATTTTCTCGTAAACCTCTACTGATAAAGACACGTTTTTTTTCCTTCCCCCGTGCCATGAAGACCAACAACCATCGTGAAGATAACGCTATATAGGGTTGAATTGATAAAACACAAACAATTTTGAATTGAGTTACTCAATAATTTTGAAGGAAATTTTAGTGAATGTAAGTACCATCGTCATTTTTTTCTCTATTAATGATCTAAAAATCACCCTGAGTGATCTAAAAATCACCTTATGAGTGATCCCAGTTAAAGATTTATTTGAATGAAGGTATTATAGACTCATGTGCTAGTGTGTGTCTATGTTATTTAGGCAATGGATCGATCAAATTGCAAATACAAAGACACTTGAAATGGAAAACAGCAGAGAAATACAGTAAGCAAATACAAGGACACAAGTAATTAATAAGGAGTTCACCCTATCCTCCAAGGCTACATCTCCAGTCCAACTCTCAGTGGTGGCCTGATTTTATTGTGTCTTAAGCAAAGAATTACAATGAAGGAGCTCAATATGAGTCTCCTGAAACAGAATTTGCTTGGCAGGGTGGTTCTTGGATTCCCCAAGCCACTAGAGTGCACAGACTCTTCTCCTTACCAACGCTTTGACCTCTCTGATCTTTAGTGCAAGGAGCCCAATGTGGTGCTCAATCCTGACAAATCCTCTCAGGGATGGCTCGAATCTCTCGAGCTCTCTGGTGCTCAACGCTGCCTTTGGTCAGCTCGGCCCTCTGTCTTCTTGTTGCGTGTTGCTTCACTATTTCTTCTCTTTTGTCTTCTGTATTCGGTTCTTCCTCTCTGTGTTCGGTGTCTTCTGCCTTGTCTGTTCATGGCTTTAAAGCCATTCAGTCTCATGGTTGTTCGATTACCCTTCCACCTCCGTTGGATCGCCTGCTACAGCGTCGCTTGGAGATCCCTGTCTCGGCGCCAACATCAGGCTCACAGGAAGTGGCCACTTGTCCTCCTGCAATTGCGCCAACTTGCTTCGTTTTGAACTTCAGAATTCTTTATGCCACTGCTTAATCCCCTGTTAAATCTGTTCCCCCCATCGGGCGCGTTCTCAGCTTTTAGATCTGGGGCCTCCAGATCCGACGCCATTCGCGCATTTAGCGCAGCTGACTTGCTCGACTGTTAACGCGCAATGGGAGGCGATTTTCTCTCTCCTTTGCTTGCCATGCATCGAGCGTTGAGTGGAATCGCTCCGTTTTCACCAAATCTGCTTACCGCCCAAGTGTGCCCTCAATAAATACAATCGATTTTTGGAGCGTGGGTCCCACCATTGCCTTTAGCCTTTTTTGTCACGGTTTTTCGGGCTCTCATGCGATTGAGCGCTCGGGGCCTCTTCTTCTTGAAGGGTTTTGCCCAACGATGCGCGATTAGCGTTAACTGCATCAAAAAGTGCCTCCTTTTCCCGATCCAGGCTTCCCGGGGGCTAGTTTCGTCTCATGCGCAATCACCATGGGCCTCGATCAGCACGCTTTGACCGAGGTCCTCATCGTTCCACGCTGGTTGCTAAGTGCCACAGTTTAGAAGTGTTTATGATCGTTGCTCTTAATTCTTTGAAGTCTATCCCGATCTGATACAGTCACGATTCTCTGATAACTCTTCATGGATCCAATTCGGATCACGACCTTCCCACTAAAAAAAAGCTTTTGGACCACCAAAAGTTAGTTTTCAAGCATCGACTAAGTGAGGGTATTATTGTCTCACTTGTCCAATCTCAATCCACTTTGCACTACTCGGCTTTAAACATTTGAGCCCAATTCTGAGGTACTCAACATCTCCTCTGCACGTTGTCCTCACCTACCTATCCAACACTGTGTCTTTCTTCAATTCATTAAGATATTCAGGTAGCAGGTCATCAATAGAAGTCAATTGACTCTGCTCTTTGGGATCCTCAATAATTGAAGGTTCAAACAATCTCAAGTAGTCCGCACTTACGACTGAATAGATGTGCATTTAAGCTGGTAGATCAAAGCAAAAAGCATTTTCACCAATCTTCTCAAGTATTTTGAAGGGTCCATACCTGATAGGCTTTAGCATTTTAACTTCACCTTGCATTCTGTCCTTGCTGATATACAGCCAAACCTGGTCACCAACTTGGAAAATATGTTCCATCCGATGCTTGTCATGCCTAGCCTTGTATTTGGCTTGGCTCTTTTCCAGCTGTTCCTGTACTGCCTGGTGGATCTCTTGGATTTGTTTAATGAACCTAGTTGCCTTGTTCACATCACTGTGTCCATCAACTGTGGTATCTTTACCAAAGACAAAATCCAAAGGAGACCTTGGTGTGAAACCAAAACAAGTCTCAAAAGAAGATCTTTGTGTGGAAAAATGTTTTGCTCTGTTGTAAACATGCTGCACATAACACAAGTGTTCATCCCAAAGCTTAGGATATTTGCTACAAGTATAGTATAGATGCATTTATAATGGGTCTAGATAACATGTCTGCAACTTTGTTTTGTATGCCCTTTTTACACTGATGACTAAATGAAATTAAGGTAGAAAACCCATCCATCTGTAGTGTCTTCATTGCTGCAACTTAGTTTGGGAGTGTAGATATTAAAGTGGTTAATGATCAGTATGTATCACTGTCTATTTGCCCATTAAGTAATGTTTCCACTTTTTCACACTCTGAACTAATGCATACAATTCTTTATCATATGTAAGATAGTTAACCACTGTAGGATTAAAAGTCTCAGAATGATAACATATGGGTTTACCGTGTTGTGTCAACACTGCTTCCATGGCATAGTCACTAGCCTCTGTTTGGATCTCAAATGGTCTTTGCTAGTACAAGTGTTGTACTAATCTTTTCTTTCAAGGTGTCGAAGGCTTTCTAATGTTTGCCTCCCCACTGAAACACCTTATTCAGTCCTGTCAAAGCATGTAAGGGAGATGCAATTAAGTAAAAGTGTGAAATGAACTTCCTCCAATATTGTGTTGCTCCTAAGAAGCTTCTCACTTTTGTAGCAAACTTCGGTTTAGGCCAAATGACAATGACTGCCACTTTAGAGGCATTTATTTTCAATTCACCATCCCCCCCCCACAATATGACCCAAATAATTTATAAATGTTTTGCCAAATTCACATTTTGAGAGTTTAACATGAAGTTTTTCTCTTTTCAAAACAATCTAATGTCTGTTTAACATGCTTCAAGTGTTCTTCCCACATTTTACTAAAAATCAAAATGTCATGTAGATACACAATAACAAAATCATCAAAAAAGGGTTTGAGTACATCATTCATTAATCTCATAAAAGTTGCAGGAGAATTAGTTAAGTCAAAAGACATAACGAGCCACTCATACAATCCCTGCTTTGTTTTGAAAGCAATCTTCCATGCATCTTGCTTTGCAACTCTGACCTGAAGGTATCCCCTATGCAAGTCCAACTTGGTGAAATAAATGACGTCTTTTAATTGATCTAAAAGATCATCCATGCAAGGAAGGGGATAACGATTTTTTATCGTTATCTTATTCAATGCTCAATAGTCAATACACATTCTCCACGAGCCATCTTTCTCTCACCAAAACGATTGGTGACCCACATGGTGATGTGCTAAGCCTGATGAACCGCTTCTCGAGCAACTCCTGCACCTACTTCTTGATTTCAACATTCTCTAAAGCAGACAACCTGTACATTCTAATATTAGGCAATGGAGCATCTTGCTGCAAAATAATATCATGTACTATTTCCTTTTTGTGTGGCAAACCTTTAGGTTCTTGAAACAAGACATCATACTCTGAAACAACCTTTCTATATCAACTTCTTGTTTAGCATTACAGCCCTCAAATACATTGGTTTTATCAAGTTTTTTTTCCATTACAACCAGTAGTAAGAATTGTTTGCATGAATGTATCATTCTTTTCATCTGCCCTGAGTTTATGAGAGTATAATTATTCTTGAACTTATGAGCTCTTACAAAGTATTCCATTCCATCTTTAACAAGTAGATACGTGTTCTCAACTCTATAGAAAATAGCTTTTCTATCATACAAGTAAAGACTTCCTAAAACAATTCCACATATATACAAAGGAACTATGTCC
The DNA here is from genome assembly GCA_000404065.3 of Pinus taeda. Lineage (NCBI taxonomy): Eukaryota > Viridiplantae > Streptophyta > Pinopsida > Pinales > Pinaceae > Pinus > Pinus taeda. The sequence goes on along the minus strand of APFE030853076.1, from coordinate 27,359 downwards.
AACTCAACCTCATCTACAAATGCTGACCCAAAAAGAAAACTTGAGTTTCCACTGCCTAGTCACTTGTAGTTGTGCTTTATCATTCAACCATCATAATGGGTATGGTTTCTTGTGAGGTGTAATTACTAATCCCAATTTCTTTACAACTGCTTCAGAAAGTAGATTTACTTGTGAACCACTATTAAACAAAGTATCAATCTTTTGATATTTAGAAAACAACTCGAATATGGAAAAGCCCATGTCTTTTTCTCTCATGTTATTCATCAATAATAGATTGAGCAGAATTACTAGTAAATGCTTCAGATTTCTTACCTCCTATACCTATGGCTGCAATGGTGGTTTCATCTCTCGAGTCTGACCCCGAATCTTTCTGAATAGCTGCAACAATCTTCTTCTTCTTGCCCTCGAACTTCTTAGGTCTCAGCTCTGGATGCGAAATCCAACAATGCTCATCAACATGCCCATCCTTTTTACAATGAATGCATGAAGCTTTGCTTTTCTGTGCAGTGTTAACCTTCCTTGCTTTCCACTTCTGCTTTCTTTTGTCCTTGCTCTTGCTTGCAGTGGGTTGGGATGGTCCCTCAACTTCTGGATTTCCATTCTTTCCTCTAGCTTATAGATGAGTAGCTTGTACAGATACCTCATCTATACTAGTAGGATTAAACATGAGAATGGTATGCCTCATGTAGCTGTGTAGACCACCAATGTACATCAAAAGAGTCTCTGGTGGGTCTAATGAGATTCCTAGAATCAATGCTCTCTTTCTAAATTCTTGAGTGTACCCTTGCACACTTTGCCATTTCAACTACTGAAGAGTTTTCCAACTCATCATGGCTTGTTGCATGTAGGCCAATGGATAGAACTGCTTTTTGATTGCAAAAACAAATTCACTCCAGACAGAGATAGTCTTACCATGTTTTTTCATGCCAGCTTGTGTTCTACCTTCCCACCAAACCAAAGCAATGCCTCCTAGGTATAGGCTTGCCAGTTGAATCTTACTCTTGTCTTAGTCGATGTTCTGTACTATGCAATAAACATCAATTTATCTAATCCAATTGTCCAACTTTTCAGAGTTGAACTCTCCATCATATATATATAGGCAAATCAAATTTAACATCTAGTTTGATCAAAGATGCTTTCTTGTTATGCACAAGGCTATTAGGAGGTGTGAGAAAGTTTTCCTCTTTCCCTTTTCCTTTTGAGCAGTCATGGAAGTGAGACTCATCTTTTTCTTTGTCTTGCTTAGAACCTAATGAATCTCCATCCTTATGCTTTCTGAAGTCCCTATACATTTCTTCTACCATGGACTTTATGGCTAGGAAACTTATATGAATTGAGGGTCTGGCCCCACAGAACCTTCCTCTCACATTGTCTTCTGAAGATAGACTCTCCCAATTTCAGGATTAGTTTCGACCAACTCTCCTTCTCCTAATTTGAGCTTTTGATCTAGTGAGCATTCCACAGCTAAACCAACACAAGCTTGTCTAACCTTACAGCCTAAAGCTCTGATACCACTTGATCTGAAAATCACCCTATGAGTGATCTCAGTTAAAGATTTATTTGAATGAAGGTGTTACAAAGTCATGCATTGGTGTGTGTCTATGTTATTTAGGTAACGGATCGATCAAATTGCAAATATACAAACACTTGAAATGGAAAACAGCATAGAAATACAGTAAGCAAATACAAGGACACAAGAAATTAATAAGGAGTTCACCCTATCCTCCAGGGCTACATCTCTGGTCTAGCTCTCAATGATGGCCTGATTTTATTGTGTCTTAAGCAGAGAATTACAATGAAGGACCTCAATATGTTTCTCACGAAACAGAATTTGCTTGGCAATGTGGTTCTTGGATTCCCCAAGCCACTAGAGTGTACAGACTCTTTTCCTTAGCAACTCTTTGACCTCTCTGATCTTTAATGGAAGGAGCCCAATGTGGTGCTTAGTCCTAATAGGTCCTCTCAGGGATGGCTCGAATCTCTCAAGCTCTCTGGTGCTCGACCCTGCCTTTGGTCAACTCGACCCTCTGTCTTCTTGCTGCTTGTTGCTTCACTGTTTCTTCTCCTCTCTCTTCTGTCTTCGGTTCTTCCTCTTCGTGTTCAGTGTCTTCTGCCTTGTCTGTTCATGGTTTTAAAGCCATTCGGTCTCATGGATGTTCGATTCCCCTTCCACCTCCGTCAGATCACCTGCTACAGCGTCGCTTGGAGTCCCCTGTCTCGGCGCCAACATCAGGCTCAGCCTGTCTCGGCACCAACATCAGGCTCACAAGGTATGGTCGCTTGTCCTCCCGCAACTGCGCCAGCTTGCTTCATCGGTTCAGTTTTTCAGTTACATCGTGGAATGAGTCATCTGCCACCTTAATGATCAAATCGGACTTCAAAATTCTTTATGCCCAGCTTAATCCCCTGTTAAATCTGATCTCCCCATCGGTCGCATTCTCAGCTGTTAGATCTAGGGTCCTCCAAATCCGACGTCATTCACACATTTCGGGCAATTGACTTGCTCGGTTAGCGCGAGATGGGCTATGGTTTTCTCTCTCCTCCACCTGCCACGCATCGGGCGTTGAGTGGAATTGCTCCGCTTTCGCAAAATTTGCTTACTGCCCAAGGGTGCCCCCGATAAATACCATCGGTTTTTGGAGCGCAGGTCCCGCCTTTGCCTTTAGCCTTTTTCCTCACGGTTTTCCGGGCTCTCATGCGACCAAGCGCTCTTATTATTTTTACAATGTTCATTTTCTTATTAGCACTCGTCAAGACAAAATAATACATTTAGTTAGAAAGAGTGAGGTTGATCACCTCCTTATAATACCTTAGCTTCATTTTCCCCTCTGGCTCCTTATCATCCCACAACTTATCTTTAAATTTGGAAGAATAGTATTTTTATATTATCTTTATTCTCCAAGAAGATCTCCTCCTTTATCCCCCAATGGTCAAGCCAAGACATCCTTATGCCATCCCAGCTTGACCAAAAGGTAGGGGTTCTAGCTAGAGCTAGAAAAAGTTTTGGGGAACCTCATGGCATCCATGTTGTAAAGCTTCTTCTTATACATTATATACCTAACCATGGCCATACTTTGAATCCAGGCATCCTTATGCCACCCTGGCTTGACCAAGAGGTAGGGGTTCTAGCTAGAATTAGAAGAAGTTTTGGGGAACCTCGTGGCATCCATGTTGAAAAGCTTCTTCATATACATTAGATACCTAACCATTTCCATACTTTGAATGGGTGAAAAACTAGCTTGAATCAAGAGTTTAGGATGGGAAATATTTCCTTTCATCTTGAGGTTGTAGGTTACAAATTATTTTTGGAACAACTCAAATTTCTTCCATGATTCTCTAGATATACTAGAACCCCAAACCTCACAAACATATAAAATAATAAGGGTGAAGATAGTCTCAAAGAAGAACCATTTTTTGCTCCAAACCTCATAATAAATTTTTCATCCTTCAATAACTTTTTTTGTTAATACTACAATTCTAGTTGAGCTAATAAATGTCAATATTTGAATATTTGTATAAAAAATCTTTCTCTAAATAATTATTATAATAGATGAAATTATCAATTTTTTAAAATCTAATATTCATATATATATAATATAATTTAATATATAATAAATATGAAATATACCATTTTTTATGATATAAAGAATATAACAATTTTACATAAATTTAAGTTAATATATTATTAAGCATCCGAGAAAAGGATATTTTATTTTGCTTTTTAAATTTATAAACTCTCATATTCTGTTTTCTTTTACGTTGTGCAAGATCGCCTGCATTTTTTCCTAGAAAACACACTAACTCCATATATATCCTTTTCTTTTAACTTGCAGAAAGACCAACGACCGTCGTGAGGATAACGCTAAATGTGAGTGAATTGATAATACCACACAAATTATTTTCGAAGGAGTTGTTCAACACTTTCTTTCGATTTTACACCACACCATTCGATGTCTACTCCTCCATCTTCAACGTGATTTCTACCCTTATCAAGACTACCCTGTATATATATAGAGATGCATGTAGAGCAAACAACTCACTGGTTGTTAAGGAGAGATTTTAGTGGGAGAGAGAAATGGATGTTCAATTTGTGATATTATTATTATTGCTTCTCTGCATCATGGCTACCCCTCTGCCGGCAGCAACGGCTATTAATTTCCATGGGGAAGATGATGCTGCTTCATATGAGGGCATGGCCGCTGGATTCCCTTGGGTCATTCTAATTCTGAACGCATATTTATGGAGGAACGTGAATTCAAAGACAATGATATTATAATTTCTGTATTGACAGTTAGTTGAAAGGAAATGATATTCTAATTCTGTATTGACAGATTGCTTGAAAGAAAATGATATTACAAATCTGTATTGATTTTAAAAGAAAGAAAAAGACATTTCAGTTCTCTATCGTCAATTCGCCTTAAAAGGAAATAATTTTACAGTTTAGTCTGACAGACAATCTATATATAGAAATGTTGTTACAGCTCTGTTTAGGAACAGGTAGAATGACAGATATTCTCAGTGCCAAGAAAGTTAAAAGTAGTTCTGTAAAATGCTAAATTAAATAGGACTACAGTGACAGAGCGTGTTCATGACCGCCTGGCTAAACCATACAAGAATCGAAGAAAAGAAGACGGTTGAATGCTAAAGAATGACAGTACCCTGTTCTGGAATTTCTAAATAATAAACCCACTGTAACCCAAAGAAATATTTCGTGCATTCTGAAAAAGAGTTGAAAATAAACAACAGATTTGCATGCATATAAAAAAAGAAACAAATTAAGTGCAAAAGAATATAACTAAGGAGTAGCCGTCAACGAGCATATGTCATACATAAGGCTCAGGGGTTCGAACCCTGAAGGGACTCGGATTTTTCAGAGACTGATAAACCTCTTCGGAACTCTACATGTCGAACCAGAAGATTGCTGAGGGATGAAACCCTCTGCTGATAACTCTTCATAATTCGGCGTATCAAGGGCGGCCATTTACAATGGAATTAGCTTCCGAAGAGTGATATAAGCCTAACCCTGGTAATAAATTAACGAATTCCTCCAGACGTTAAGTGGAAGGACTAAGACCCTAAATGGCGGTCACCATAGAACCTTGTTTCTGATATATTAAAATTAAATAGATGGTAACAGAAAACACGCGGGTCCAAAACCATATTATCGAGTTTGCGGAAACACAACCAAATAAATATTCCATCATATAATTCTCTTGGAAGACCAAAGAAGGCCAAACACAGAATCATAAATATATTAATAACGGAATCAAATCTCGAAGCAAGCAAGTGTTATTTCAGTCGTGTGCCAGAACATTCAATACAATGGCAGACTATTAAACATTTATCAATGAACCCTCAAATGATACAAGATGAAAACAGCAGGAGAACTACACTGTACTGGATAGTAGCAAACTCTGAGATAGAAGCGAGGTCGTAGCCTCATAGTAAAAGATATATACAACCTAGGGGGAAAACCCCTTAAAACCCTAACATTTAAAAGACCAAAATGCCATCAAACTAGCAGACACCATAATAATAGCAGAAGGCTGAGGCCAAACCTACGCTCTAAGTCTTCCACTTTCAGCCAGAGAACACCCAACCGGAGTATGATCTTACCCGGATGTGGATGAAGACCCACGTTGAAGAAGCGCCTTCCCACTGGGGAAGGCTGAGAGCCACATTTCTACAACCAAACAACCTGCGTGATAAATGCAGCCACAAGAAAATCGATTAGAGGGTCTGGCGAGGTAAATATCGAATACAGCTAAGAATCTTAAGGAAGAAAAGAATAACCTGTTACAAAAAAGAAACAAACTAATTACCTGTAGATAAACTATCCACTGCAGGACTCTAAGGTAGAAACGGTAAAGACTTCATCAGCGTTGAACTGAGCATCCATATGTTCTAAGCTAATGAAGGAAAGCCCTTATCCCATAGCATAGCGAATGAGGTCAATCCCATAGCAATCCGGAGAAGAGGGAAGCCCGAGAAGAGCTCCACCGTCGGATCGCGAGGAACAAGCTGCTCTGTTGATGAGGCGGGGTATCCAAGTGGAGCAGGTGAGGACGGATGGCCTGACCGGGCCACGTACAGGATGGGCAGGAAGAATTAATATGAACCTTATCAGACATGTCATGCCATGTGATGACAGCGACAAGGAAAACACAAATCGGTATTGGAAATAAAGCCACGTGGTATGCAACCATAAAATCAAACCCTCTGACATTAAGCCGGGTATTAATGACATTGGAACAGCAGTATTGTTAATCATAGTAATTTCTTTTAATGTGACCGTATATTAGAAACAAAAAAAAAATTAGGTGGAGTCGTTACAATTATGCAAATGATTTGATCAGTTTTTTATTATGTAATATTGGAGAATTTAAGTGAAGGGGAGGCCATGGGGATATTTTGGCAAGATCTAATTCTACTACTTTATGAAAAGAAATCACTTTGTTTTTTAAATACTTATTGTTGGCCATCATATGTTGGAGCTCTAAAAGAAAGTGCATTATTCTAATGGATTGTTATTGGTCAAACTGATCTCATTTCTTGGATTATAAGTAGATAGGAAAGAATGTTGTGGATTGGGGTTGTTGTAGGTTGAGAATTGATTATGAATAGAGGAATTAGACTATATGAAGAAAGTTTAACTCAACCATAGTTAAATCAAATTGGTGGATTTATAATTTTAGCTTAAAGGACGACCTCTATTACAATGACAGTTGGTGCAACAAGGAGCCTATGGTTGGGTGGAGCGTCCCTTTCTCACAATTAGTTAGTAGATACGTCCTACAAATATAAGTGTTCGTAACTTGTGATTATGTGCCATGGATTATATTACATTCCAATTTATTCAATTCTATTTGCAAGTTTAAGTCTGCATTTTAAATTTATGATTTATGATGACCAAATGGTTTAATTATATTACATAAGAAACTTATCTAAATTTCCCTCATACCCTTATATCAAATAATATTAATCTAGAGTAAAGTAAATGGGCATATGGACTGAACATCATGGATTTGCACGCTTGGAGAAAGACAAACATCGATGAAAGTAATCATTGTTGGCTTAAGACGTAAGTCGAACACTATCCTTGTTTGTACAAATATTTGGTCAAGCTTAACTTAAAAAATTTGGATTACCGTGGGTATCTTATATCTACATCTACAAGTTAATAGTTCGCTAAGCATGCACATGGTATTTTTCATATATCTAGATCTACAAGTTGATAGTTTGCTAAGCATGCAAATGGTACTTTTTTAGAATCTACATTCCAATCTAACTCTCTAGCATTTAGGGACTCTACCACAAACATTGATTGCATTTAACGGTCATGTTCATCATATTGATCCTTCTTGGCATATGTTTGAATTGGGATACCACCCTAAAACAAACCTCAATAGTGTTTCTAAAGCTATTATTTTTTCCTAGGAATTCTCAACTGCAAATGATTGTTAGGCATGTATTTACTTAGTTATAAAAAATAATGAAGCAACATCGACCCATTGTTTTAGCTTAGATTCATAGTTTTAGCTTAAGGGTTGGCCTCTATTACAATAAGAGTTGTTGCAACAAGGAGTTTATGTTAGGTTGGAGCGTTTCTTTTTCACAATCAATTAGTATATTCATCCTAGAAATGTAAGTGTTCATAACTTGTGATTATGTGTCATGGATTATATTACATTTCAGTTTCTTCAATTATGTTTGCAAGTTTAAGTTTGAATTTTAAATTTATGACTTATGATGACAAAATGGTTTAATTATATTGTATAAGCAACTTATCTAAATTTCTCTCATCCCCTTATATTAAAGAATTTTGATCTAGAGCAATGTGCATGCACATACGGAATGAATGTCCTTGATTTTCAAGCTTGGAGAAAGAAAAACATCCATGAAAGTTATCATTATTGGCTTAAGAAGTAAGTCAAATGTTATCCTTTTTTGTTCAAATATTTGATCAACCTTAGCTTAAAAAGTTTGGATTACCATTGGTATTTTATATCTAGATCTACAAGTTAATAGTTCGCTAAGCATGAACATGGTATTTTTGCAGAATCTATCATTATTGGCTTAAATAAGTAAGTTGAATGTTATCCTTGTTTGTTCAAATATTTGATCAAGCTTAGCTTATAAATTTTGGATTACCATTGGTATTTTATATCTAGATCTACAAGTTAATAATTCACTAAGCATGCACGAAATCTAACTTCAAATCCACCACTTTGGAATTTAGGGACTCTACCACCAACATTGATTGCATTCAATGGTCATGTCCATCCTATTGATCCTTCTTGGAATATGTTGGGATTGGGACAGCACCCTGAAACAAATGTCATTAATGTTCTTAAAGATCTTGTTTTTGTCTCGGAATACTCAACTACAAATGATTGTTAGGCATGCATTTGCATTACTCAGTTATAAAAAATAATGAAGCAACATTGACCCATTGTTTTAGTATGGGTTCATAGTTTTTGCTTAGGGGCTGACCTCTATTACAATGAGAGTTGGCGCAATAGAGATCCTATTGGTGGGTGGATTGTCCCTTTTTCATAATCAATTCGTAGATAGTTCCTAGGAATGCAATTGTTCATAACTTGTGATTATGTGTTATGGATTATATTGCATTCTAGTTTGTTCAATTCTATTTGAAAGTTTAAGTCTACATTTTAAATTTATGATTTATGATGATGGAATTACTTAATTATATTGTATAAGAAACTTGTCTAAATTTCTCTCATCCCCTTATATCAAGTAATTTTTATCTAGAGAAATGTGCATGGGAATATGGAATGAGCATCCTTGATTTGCAAGTCTGGAGAAATACAAATGTCCATGAAAGTTATCATTATTGGCTTAAGAAGTAAGCTGAATGTTATACTTGTTTTTTCAAGTATAACATAGTAAAGCCTTGTGTGATAAACAGTTGAGATCTGAGAGTTGCACTATAAAGAAATCCAAAATATTGATATTTTTTCAAGAAGAGGTATTTGAGTAAAGTGATGCAATTAAACATTCAAGAGGCTAGAAACCTGCCAGCTTCACAGAAAAATGATTAATCAGGACTCAAGTGAATATATGTTTCACAAAGAAAACATTTGAACTAAAAGGAATTAAAATTGTGAGTTGTCTCACTTATCAAAGTAATGATGGTATTGTGAATTTGTTTGTTTTTTGTCATGATAGTTGCAACTAAGAAGTATATGAAACCAAGAAGACACATTTCTACACAACTGTTATGAAATATTTTCCTTAAACATGACACAACGAAATATAAGTACGGTAAAAGTTAAACATTCATACAAACAACATGATACCACACATCGATAATACAAAGTTACACACTGATGGGCAACGCTAATACCAGATACTAAGATATATTAATGGTATAGTGTATATTACATTCTCTTAAACGGGAATAAGAACTATGATCATTGATCACTAATTATAATAACCCAGATTTGAGTTTTGGATAGTTTTTATTATTTAAGAGATCAGGATGCTGGGATACCTTCGAGAAATCACTATCATCTTAAGTATAAATGGTCAGCAATCATTTTAATCTAAAATATGGTAGGTGTAGGATTATGATAATTCAGAGTTCATAATGAAATCACTTGCAATCAAAAGTTATATCATATGATGACATTTCAAACATCTTGAGAGCTATGCCATGTTAGAAACATACAAATACAAGACTATAATTGCAACTTCAGCAATAGTAACTGAGTTCAATGGATGGTACTTGAAAGTGGTCAAAGTGTCTATTTTTCATATGTTCAAAGTATGAAGCTGCACCCTAAATTTAAATGCTTGTGTTGTAGGTGCAATATGAATAGAATCTGAGTGGTACAAATACAAAACATGCTAATCAATTGTATGGGGTCCTAGCCTATCAACAAAATGATATCATTATTGACATGTGTATTTCTTCGTGTATGGACTCTAGAGTACAATGAATTTCATTATAACAGATTGAGGAAGAACATGTCTATTGAGTGAAAGAAGTCTACTATTATAGATGCATCATGTGCATTTTCAAAAGAAGAAACATATGATACATAATTCTGCAATCCTACACTGCTTGCTGCTACACACTTGCCCAATTATGAGATTAAACTTTTCATTCAAACAGTAGAAGGTAGTCAACATATAGATAGATTTGAAACACATAAGCAATTAGAAAATACCTAACCCATGTCAAACAAGTTCGATGACAACGCTAGGAAACAAATTAAGCATAAAGAACTTAGTGCCTGTAACAGAGGTATATAAATAAAGAAACGGGAAAAATATCACTTTCTTATGTGATCAAGAATTCTTGCATGCAATTTTTATCAAAAATGGGGCACTGAATGCAACTGATTTGATAATTAAGTAGCATATAACACAAGATAATTGTCCAATTGTAACACAAGTTTTTAAGATAGCTTTCAAAAGAAAAATGCAAAACTACAGACATGGTAGGTTTAACGAAGAACAAAATATTTAACAAAAGCATTTCTGACCACATATAAGAATGTAGACTCCAAAGGGAGATGACAAAGAAAAAGAGAAACAAGCAAAAATCATTTTCTTACCTAATCAAGAATGCCTGCAAGCAAATTTTACCAGAAACAGGGCATTGAATGCAACAGATTTGATAATACAATAGCTTATAACATAAGACAATTGCCCAGCCGTATAAAAATATCTCACGATAACTTCTAAAAGAAAATTGCAAAAGTACATATATGGTAGGGCTAAAACAAATGAACCCAATATCTATAACAAAAGAAATTTCCCAGACATATATAAGAATACAAACTTCCAAAGGGAGATAGCACACATCGCCTCTTAAAACTTAAGAGAAAAGTTCAAGTCGCACCTAACAAAAGTCAGTTATTGGACTATTTAAGTACAACGCAAATCAAATAAAGAATGAAATCCACAACCAGTCAATATGCATGCTCAAGATACATTGAAAGTAGTAAATCAGTACCATAAATAAGGCCCATAAAACCTACCAAAAAAAAATATTATGAATTTAGTATGGGGGGTTACAAGATTATGAAACAACATTGCTGAAACTAATCTTGAAGATTACTAAATTATTCTCTCTTCCTTTAGCAATGCATCATTTATTACATAAGACATTAAAATTCGGGATGGTAGGCTTTTATACTAACTTATCATCTTTTCTTTGTTGCACTTTTCTTGGACTTCTTCGCAGGGTACCAGTTACCGTGTGTTATCGTTGACCTTAGTGGATGTTCAAGATGATAAACTGTATTACATTAAATCCCTCTGCTCTGCCTTTCCCTTCTTACAATTACAAGGCATTTCCTTTGTCATGTCATACATGACTTGTATGAATACACAATGAAAAAAGGTCATGTATTAAACAGGGAGCATCTACAAAAATAATTGCATCTCCTAATAGTGCAAAAACAACTCGCCTTATTCCTCATGCATTATATTCATCGAAAGCAACAAGAGAGAAAGTTGCATCACGTCAATTGTTGCATCATTTGTCCCCTCTTCCTTTTCTAATAAATAAATATGTAAATGGCTTATCATAAATGAGTGCAAACAGCCATTGTAATTGCATCTATTAAGTAGGCAATGATATAAGTATGCACCTTACAGCCTGCTCTACCTAGTGACATAGAAATGGCTTTGTCAATTCTTCTAGGAGCTCTAGTTACAACAGCCACTGGGGCTTCAACCTTTTTAGGAGTTTCAGAAGTTGCTTGTTCAATTGATGCAACTTGAGCCTTGACACCTGCATGCCAACATAATAAGGCCCAAAGTTCACTTCCTGTAAAAGCCTTCATGACAAAACAATAATTATTTGTATCCTTGTTTGTTATTTCTTGGGTTAGAGTATGAATGGCTAACACAAACACACATAACCATTAGTTATTTTATTTCTTTTCCTTAATATATGAGATAGAGAGTAATTTGTCGTCAGGCAAGGATATAATAGATAGCAATAAGTTAAGCAAAGTTGTTTAAGCAAAAGTAAAACAATTGACATTCATGGAGAGACACAACTAAGTCAATCCCATAAAACTATATTTAAGGCTAATAATAGCAAGTTGTGGTGTTTCCAAGGCAAATTCAAGGTGGTCATCAAAGGACCACAAAGACAAATCTATCTGTGCAAAAATATATTGTAGGATTTGACCCAATAAACTGCATGTAGATGCACCAAATGCAAACTATCTGGTCTCGTCCCATTTCAACATAATTAAAAGATAAATAGATTCATTTAGGTATAGTGATTGAATAAACAAAGAAACTTCAAGACAATCAATAATTGTTGCCTTCTCCCATTTTATCTTATTGTAATCTTATCTTATCTCATAAACAAAAAAGTTAAGGAAAAAGCCAATCTACAATAAAGTAGTTGACATACAAATTACCATTTTAATTTGTCAATGCTTGTATATATTAGGAAATTCCACACATAACATAGATTGCCCTACACTGATGACCAAATATTCAAAGGAATATAAGAACTTTAATCGTGGACAACCAAAAAAAGAGGAAATGTGGAACCAAAGCTCTAATAATCCATTAGAATCCCTCGTAAATAAGGAGTAGTTACATGTTCCAAACAATTCTGAGCTCCATTGTATTTACAACTCACAAAAACATCACAACAGTTAATTTTTCAGACCAGATGAGAAAAAATTGGATATGTTATAAACTAATGTTCTCCAAACAACATTACATCTACATTATCAAAAACATTAGGCTAGTTAAGCCTTCTCCCAAATTCTAAGGTTATTTGAAAAGTCAACAGAAGGAAAAATGGGACATGAGAACATAAGTTAATAGACTTTCGTGTACTTATGTAAGGATAAAGAGACTACAAATCTTTACTGATGCATCTTGAAAAATGGAAAGCATATATTATTAAAAAATAAACTGCAATGAATCAGGTCAAGCATCTTCAAGGAGCATCCATTAAGATCTTCAATGATAAGCATAGGTTCTTTGGAGGGCAGAGTAATTTAGAGAAACAAGTGAAGATAAAAATCAAAGCAGTGATTAGAGAGACTGTAGAAGACATGAACATATCAAAGGTATGTGGCACATGGAGAAGGCAGAAAGGGATCTCATAAAAAATAAGAGCTTGGAAAGCTGTTTTCAATCTATGCTTAAGGGTCGAAAAAATCTGGTTCTCATAAACCATAAAGGATTTCATTTGAAACCACCCAGCAAGTTGAGTAAAGTTAAAATTTGACAAAGCACCAAAGGGGAAAGTCAGAGAGTGGAGGAAATTCCTAAAGGAGGAGAGGAGGGACACATATTTTTTGTTAATGCTTGAGTAAAAATTTTTAAAATGTGGTAAAGACAAGTCACAAAAGACCTCTTCATGGGTCTGAAGTTAGGCATTGAAAGAAGATATCAGAAGCTAATAGTGAAAGGAGATATGAAATTCCTCTACGAAGTTGTGTCACCGCATTCGATGAAGACATGGTTCTAGAAGAGCATCCTCATAAGCTGGTTGAGATACCCCTTGTTTACAAATCGTTTAACAGTGATGCTTAGCTTCTTGAGCAACAAGAGTTGTTCTAGAATCTCTAAACAATTTTGGTTGACATCTAAACTCATTGAAAGAATTAATAGCTTAATCATTATGTTGAACAGGGACCTACCCCCTCCCCCCCCAAAAAAAAAAACCGGTTACCCGCTGTTCTGGGATTTCAAGCACTTGGGGAGCCCTAGTAAATGTACACAAACTGCTGAGAACTTCATCAAGGACTCGGGGACTTGCTGGCCATTTCAGGGATGCTCTGGGCAGATTTCATGGATATTCCAGGCATGTAGTTTTAGTTTCGAGTCTTGAAAATGGACATGAATAATTAAATACCATTATCATTTTCTCCATCAATATCTTTTCGTATTACACTGAATCTAAATCTGTTGTACAAATTGCAGCTTAAAAGATGGGTTTAGTATGATGGATTTGTATTTGGATCCTACAACTAGCATATTGTAAATGACCAGAAAATATACCTATAAAAGGGTAAACACATAAAACAGTTAGACTCTTCTTTTATGAAGTGGCTAAAAGTTTTACAATTTTGGAAGTGATTAGATCATAGGATCCATATATTTGGGGATTCTACTTGTCTTTTGTGCACTGTGGGCATGGCAAAGTTTATAAATTATGTTAGAACCAATGCCATTTCTAGGCCTAAGCCATGACAAATTCATGAAAATTCAGAGATGTCTATGATTTCCCCGAGATTAATTATTCTAGGGAAGATGGATTCATTTGATTCAAAATGAATCCAACATAAATGTCACGTTTTTGGGTACTCCAGAATATAAAAAAATGATGAAAAAAGCTCATTAAATATACCTTCTATGGTTTTCTAGAACCTAAAACTTTGTTTCAAATAATTGAACCCCATCGATATTTTAAATGTTGTCAAATTTTATAAATTCTGTTAAGGGAAATGAGCAAGGACAAAAATCCTTGGAACGTTTATAAAGTGTAATGTAACATGGGATTTTGTAGTTCCTAGAAAATGCCAAAGCCCTTTCAACTATCAGGGGCAGGTGGGTATAGGAATACTGTCATTACTATATGCATCAAAAAACAATTTGATCAACAACAGAAATATGGTGAAGGGAGCAGATTTCAAAGAATGAACCAGTGTTTTCATTGGCATGTTCGAGGAACATAGATGGAATAGAGTGGACACTTGCAAGGATCTTCCTTATTAGCTTAAATTGGTTAATTAATAACTTAAATGGGTTCATTGGAATGATAAGTATAGTGATTGCAATGGATCTGCTTTACTGACATAAAAAGGAAGATACCAAAAAGGAGTGGAGTTGAACATTAAAAGTTTGGAAATATAATAGATTGCTAGTAAGAAATTCACTGCAATGGATTTCATTATATTCAATTTATTACAAAATGCTAGAACTGTTTCCTCAAGACTGTGGAAACTGCCACAGTATTGAATAATACTTCCCTCGTGCTTCCAGAGCATCATTTCATGTAATGATGCTTATACAAAAGATAAATTAATCTATCACAACTTTATCAATTGTTGTACCACTGGAAGTTGGAAAACCATGGACTAGATAAAATACAAGCCTTCAACCATGACCATCACTTCCATGATGCATTTTACAACAAAAAATATTTGTATAGATAAACATTGTGTGCTTGGCTAAAGACCACATTGTGTGCTTGGATGAGAATTGCATGCTTGGAAAAAGGCCACATTGTGTGCTTGTCTGAGAATTTATGTCTTCCACTTTGAGGTTCAATGCATGGACAATCTTGGTTGGAAGCAGAACTATAGAACAACCTGAAGAAAAAAAAGAGCATCCACGTTAAAATTTTGAAAATTAATCAACACCACCATTATCCTAGTAGACCATAAACTATATGTGACCAGGAACTTCAACACGCATATATACATGAGCACACAAGATCTAAATAAACACTTTCACCGAACACATAACTAAAAGATCACAATCGATGTTGATTTGGGCAATAGGACAGTTAACACTTTATCGCAGGCATAAAAGGACAGAACAACGTTCAGTGAACATCAACAAATCATGAAGAGGGCATGTTCAAAATAACATAACAATCAACTACACTATCATATATTATTCCATGAAGGCAAAATCAACTTGATGAAGTCATGAAAATCCAACGAGATCTCTGACTAGAGGCAAGGAATCAAAAATCCAACAACAAAAAATGCAATGATAAGGTTCAAACCTCATTGGCCTTTAACCGTCTAACCATAAATTTATAAATATGTAAAATATAAAGATCTATAAATCTAATAAACACCGAACCATGAACATAGGTATGAGAACATAGTAACTACATGTTTAAGTATAAAAATCAAACATGTTGCATGAACATAAATAAGTAAAGATATTATACTTGACAACCAACATGATGGATAGGGAAAAATAACAGCATGAGCAATGAACCCATATGATGGTCCTTCTCCTCAACCATGAACAAGCATAAAAAGGCACGTAAAGCCCATGACTTTGGCATAGGAAATACAATTAACACCTTAGTGGGGGAAAGGTGTTGACGACTGAACTTTGTTTCAGTGAGAAATGCATGGGAAGAAACATAAGCACTCACAATGATCACATTTGACAATCCTAATTTTTCAGTGACCATGAACAGATTATGAAAAAGGTATTTTCATAACAACATAACAATAGGAAAACATAAATATACTTATCATATGAAAAAGGGCAACCCATCTAATGAGACCATGAAAACCTAGCTTATCTATTCTTTGTGCATACCTCATTGATTCCCACTAGAGTTGAAGTCCTTCCATAAATGATCAATCATGGTAGAAGATGATGCTTCTCCACTTATTCTATAGTTACCTAGAAAAGTGTCAAACATTATCGCAAAGAAATTTTCTAGAGCATCAAGGTATATGTGCACACACAATGAAAGAGTGTCAAATTTACTTGGCATGGCAAGTAAAGTTGGATGGTCTTGCATCTCTCTTTGGTCTTGGGTTATCGCCATGGTTGGGGATTGTTGCATTGCTATAAAAATAAACATACCACATGTTAAAGAATGGTGATGATTAAATACTTCAATCTAAAACCATGACTCTATTCAACACATGAAACTAACCTGGAACCATAGACAGGGCGTATTTGATGGATGACGTCCTCGCTTATTGAGGTATCAAAACTCAAATGGTTCATATTCTGATTGATCAACATTTAAATCAATTTCCAAACCATTGTTTTTTCTGTTGCTTCTTCTTTTCTTTGTGGGGCTAAGAAAACTCTTCTTTCTCTTCAAAGATGGATCAAGATAACCCAATCCAAGTGTGAAGTCAAAATCAGTAACGTGAAAATATTGGCTTCAGCCAACATTTTTTTAAGCATACCAGTCAACTGGATTGTGTTCGTCAAAGTAGTAGGAGGGTTATCTAAAATGAGATGTATATAGCTAAACAACTCCTCCCTTGCCAAATGAAGTGCCTCGGCATCTGCATCAAAATATTTGTGGCCATAAGAGTAACATCGACATCTACATCATGGTTTTGAGGCTCTATATTGATCTTAGGTGGGTCATTGCATATGTTATCCTCTACATGCTGATGAAGCAATGGATTTGAATTATCCGAGTGGAAATACAACCAATTAACCTTTATGGCATGCTTGCAGATGTTTCCACAGATAGACCATGGACATTCACACGTTATAAAATCTGTATGATACCAGGTGACAAGGTATTTTTTACCTCGATCTGTCTCACTTCTCACCCAATAAGCACGGGTTATGCTCTCATGAGGACAACAATCAGTATCTAGAAATTTTCTTGCTCGTTCCACTGATGATTCTAGCTGCTTTTCTCTCTTGTAGTTGTTTATAAATCCTTCTTCTTTTAAAATTTCCTTGAACCAATAACAAGGTTCAACTGTTGTTAGTAGCATATGCAATAACCAATCCATCCTCCGGGCACATTTTTTCCTTCTATCAGATAGAAATGTTGTTTTTAGGTAACAATGGTATGACTCAATAGCATTATTGGTCTCCTGATTTGCATGAGGAAACTCCCAACAACCTTTCACCCACATACCTAATTGCAAATAGAACGATGTCAATCTCATTATATTACATTTATAAAAGAAAAAAATGCATATAATACGAAAAAAATGTTTAATTACGAATCTTATCTCCAATGACCTAATTCTTGTTGAAATAGTCTAAGAACTTCTCGTCATCTGCAAATTTGATAAAAAATTGATTAATTGCATCTTCCACTTCATAATTGAGAGTGTATTTCATGATGAAACCTAACTCACTGAACATCTCATTGGCTTTTATGGAACTAGTGGCCAACCGATTAACATTTTTTAACCAAGCCCTTTGTACATGCCAAATGCATAAGATCACATCACAACCTGTGATCCTCTTGCTATATTCAATGCATTTTAGTGTGCTATTTTTAGAAAACAATGCATGTTTGGTTATATCATGACAATGTTAAAGTTACCTCAAGGCACTGATTTCAGTCAGTGCATCATCAACCATGAAAGCATTGACTTTCCAATCAGGATGGGTTTGGAAACACTTGCGCATGAGCTGCTCCAGCCATATTGCAATATCATTTGATGTGTTTCGTGATGCCACGACCCATGCAACAGGCACCCCACTTTGTTGTTCATAAAATGCCACGAGTGTATACAACTGATACTGCAATTTTCAACATTACATAAAATCAAATACAAGTTATTAATCATTCTAAATGTATACAACTTAAATAAATATATTCAATCAATGATTGGCATCTGACTTACCCCATATTTATTTGTGTTAAATGTTGAATCCGTGGCTATTAAGCTATTGTGCGATAGCTTGACCATTGTCTCCAACATCCATTTTGTTTGAATCCCTATTATAAAAGGGACTTCCACACCATTTGGCTTTTGGTAAAAGAAAAAATCTTCTCGATGCTTTTGATACCAAAGGTTTACACTCATTTCATCTTTTTTGTGAAGTTGATAATTTCGCTTCGCCCACCTATTATAGATGTTATAGATGTTTACAATATCTTTCCTGCATAAGAATAAATCTCTATCTCGAGCTGCCACATCAATGTCCACATGTCTCTTAATGTGGGTTCTATACACTACATCAACAAGGACTCCCAAAAAGAAACAACTCTCTACATATGCAACAACGTTCCTTGAAAGCTTTTGCCTATGCAAGGTCCTGGTCTCACGTGAAGTGTCACATTGACCATGACAAGCCCAACCTCCCCCATCTTCAGGTTCATACATATTGAAAGTTAATATTGCTATATCAAGAATTCCATGCATAACTTTCACAATAAAGTGGCATTGGCAACCCCTCTTCTGCACAAATGAGGTCCTTTGTTTAGTTGGAAGATTTCCTCTTTTGTCCTCTGGGCCAAATGAACAATGATAACTACACCAAAAACTTAAAATGTTAGTATATACAAAGAAAGATACCCGTGGTTTCAAAAGATCTAAACAATACATATTTTAAATACTCACATCTCATATTACAATGTAGCGGTAGCTCTTTCTTTTGGTTCTTTTTTTGTTTTTCGTATGAATTTACATGGAGTAATAGGATTTTCTTCCTCTCCTTTCATAAAGTCAGCAACTCGTTGTAACGAGATTACGACAACTCGATCAATACTATTGTTTTTTCTATTTATTTCCGTCCAAACCAAGTCTTTACTAGAGAACGTCATTTTTCCTTTGACGTCTTGCACCTCAAGGTCCATGAAATATTGCCATTTGCTTTGCTTGCCCATTTTGAACTGATCTGGTCAAACAATATGCAAGGACATTAGAACTGAACTTTCAATCTTAGTAGTTTTTATGGGCTGAGTAATTGAATTAGATCTGGAATTTTTACATGAGCTAGAACACGGTTTCTATGGCTACCTGGGAATATTTGTAGTCTTACATGGAATTTCTCTGGCCATGCATAAGATTTGAAGTTAAAATGAGACATACCAGTTTCAGAAGAGCCAAATTTGCAATTCCAACCACATAAATCCAACATGGAGAGATGATTTTAGATATGAACGATAATATTTCAGTTTTCTTCAACATTCTAGCATTTAACCTTTTATGAAACAGTGGGTATTATTTCCCCTTTACTTATTGTTTACCTATTGTTTTATTCTTTCCGCTTTACTTATTGTTTACTAGTATGGTTCATTTGTGTCTAATTTCCATGTTCTTGTGTACGGATGTAGACATCATCATCATCACCATGTGCTAATATTTATTGGTACCATTAT
This sequence comes from Pinus taeda, assembly GCA_000404065.3. Taxonomy (NCBI): domain Eukaryota; kingdom Viridiplantae; phylum Streptophyta; class Pinopsida; order Pinales; family Pinaceae; genus Pinus; species Pinus taeda. Next base: position 7,552 of record APFE030853076.1, on the reverse strand, counting down.
AATTATCTCACTTTGACTTCTTGCATCCATCATGCTTCACTATGTGCCATGGTTGAAAGTCCCTAGGGTGATCTATTAAGTCCATAATATATTACGGGTATGGAAGATCAATCATCATAGTAATATCCCTGCTAATCACATGGACCACCTAGCTAGACGAAATTGATGTGTGTCGATTGCAATTGATTTTTTTCCACAAAGTTCATATAGGGTCAACCCACACATGTGCCAAAAATTGATATATGATTGTATTTGTTGCTCCCATTTTCTGCATAACAGGTAGCATGAAATTCCAGCTAGGTTAAGTGTTCAGTGCTAGTAAGGCATCAAAGAGTCATCCCGTGCCCATGGTTATATGGTGGAGTGTCTAGTCATGTCAAGCTACTTGCCGGTTTGATTTATTAGTTACGAAAACATGGTGTTTGACTTATGGAAGGTGGTCTCCACAAGAAGATTGGATTCTAGCAGTCAATCATTTTGCTTTCCTTCATGATGCAAGGTTCTACATTGTGCAGACAATACATTAGCTTAATGAATATACTCCCTGGGGTTGATTCTATACAATATGTTGCATGTTAACCAATTTTATAAGATTGTCAAATTTGTCCACTGCTCAGTGAGTTCACTCAGCTCAACTCCAAAACAAGCCAAGTCTTCTCATTTTAGCAAAACTCAGTTAAATCTTGTCAAAGTCACCTGAACTCAACAAGTTTGACTAATCTTACGCAATTTACTCAGCAAGTTTGACTATGTTCAACCAACATTTACCTATTTTAAGTTGTTTTTGAGTTTCAGAATTTCCTTAAATTCACCTCAATTGTGGATGTATTGAAAATGTATTGTTCCTCATCAATATAATTCTAGGAAATCCCTTCCACTTCCACTAGTATTATGGTACTCTTATGTGAAGAAGGTAACTCATGTTAGCCTTGAGTTTTCACAATTCGATTATGTTGGACATAATCTTCCGAGATTTCTTCCCTATAAATAAAGTAGGAGAATGCAAAGATGAAGGGACCCTTTGAAAATGAAACAAAGGGTTGCACCATTGTATATCTCTGATTGCACGTTAATGAAAACACCATCATGGAGTTACCTATTCTTGCCTGACAGATTCAAACTCTTGCTCTTTGGCTTTGTCTAGTCATTTCCCTAGTCCAGGTCATGTGACTAATGGTAACCCCCAAAATGTGTTGTGCTCTAGGTCTGCAGTAAAAATCTTCTAATAATATAGTTTTCCAGGTAGTGGCAATAAATCAAACTACAATAATCACTAGATATTTGATAAACCATGTTTGGTCGCACCTATGTGAAGGTGACAACTATGAAAAGAAGCCTTCCTATTAGGAAATAAAGCTACAGCCACTGCATAGGAAACAAAAGACTTGCTCAAATATTTTGGTAGAATATTTTGTCTACTTTTAATCGTATCCATCAAGTAGGGCATTATCCTCCTCAATAGTTTTTGGATTTGATAAAAGAAACCATGCAATTTAGAATATTTTCAAAACTGATCCGGTCCGACCTCATCCCTGCCCTCAACATTCGGACAAAATAACCAAGTGCCTTCTCCCCATCCCCAATGTTTGCATATCCTGCCTCATTGACTTGCTTACATAAAATTGATAGTTCGATAGCGCGATGGATTCTCCTTGACCCATGGAAACGACAGGTTATATATAATAAAACACGCAGATGATAAGATTTTTCGAATCAACAGACCAGACCAATCGACATGGCTTTAGATCTTGCTTGAAGGGAGAGCGTCGTAAATCATCAAGTTACCTAATTCCAAATGTTAGTTTTAGACCCCCGACGGATCATTTGCCTACGAACTTCTCCACACAATTAATTATTGAATTAGTTTTTAGCTTATGGGGTTCAGTGATTTTATTGCAACGCTGTTATGTCGAACAATTTGGTACCTTAGTGTGATAATGTTCATCATCATCACCAGCAGGGCATGGGAGCCTGCGTTGAGGTTGGACAATATGCTAGGAGAAATTGAAGGGCTTAGAAGGGACAACATCGTTTTAATGATGGAAGTCGTGAAGTTGAGACAACAACAACAATCCACTAGGAATTAAGTAAAAGAGTAAGACCCTGTTCCCCGATCATACATGCACACAACGAAAAAGAGCAGAAAAATGAACCAGATGATTGAACCTGCCTTTGTTTGTCACCTGGTGATGGGGAGCTTGGTTTACTACCTGTTTGTCACCTAGTGACAAGTCAATGGTGGTGAGTTGTAGAGCGCGGGATGGAGTTTCTGCACGGAGGCAATTGGTGAGCTACAGAGGGGGGATGGAGTTTCTGTGGGAGTCTAGTTGGTGAGGGGAGCTGCAGAGCCAGGATGGAGTTTCTATGGGAGTCGAGCTAGTGAGGGGAGCTGCAGAACCCACAGTTTGGTCCAAATTCAAAAGGACAGGATCATAGAATCTGGCAAACTCCGAAAATCTGTCAGACGAGATTCCATCAGCAATTGATGTGGAACGGTGGCGGAGGGTGGCAGAGCTGGTGACGGGTGGCGGATGGCGGAGGAATTGCCGATGGCCAGAGCTGGACGTTTTTCCAAGCGGCGACGGAAACCGGGCAATTCCTCCACCTTGTTAGACTACTCCATTTCTTTGCATGCGATGCCCAATTTCTTCATTACAACCACCGTGTACGGATGGATTATCCACACCAATAATTTTGAATGGAGTTATTCACCAGTTTCTTTGCATGCGATGCCCAATTTCTTCATTACCGCTGCCGTGTACGGATGGATTACCCACACCAATAATTTTGAATGGAGTTATTCACCAATTTCTTTGCATGCGATGCCCAATTTCTTCATTACTGCCATTGTGTACGGATGGATTACCCACACCAATAATTTTGAATGGAGTTATTCATCAATTTCTTTGCATGAGATGCCCAATTTCTTCATTACAGCCGTGTACGGATGGATTACCCACACCAATAATTTTGAATGGAGTTATTCACCAATTTTTTTGCATGCAAATCGTGATGCCCAATTTCTTCAGAGTCGTCTACCGAGGCAGAGGAATTCTAATTCTAAACGCATATTGGTGGAGGAACGTGAATTCAATGTATCTTCAATGGATGCCCGCCATAAAAGTGACCTCCATGCTCTCTTGTCATTCAGAAATGCTATCACACATGATCCTGACGGTTTGCTATCCAACTGGATGGCAGAAAACTTCGATAACATGTGCTCATGGTTCGGTATTCGCTGAAGAGAAAACACCAAAAGAGTGGTGGCCTTTGACCTCTCTCCATCTGATGGAGCATTGCGAGGTAAACTTTCCTCATCTATCGACAATCTCTCATTATTGAACACACTGATTCTTTCCGTTAATGCTTTTAGTGGAGGAATTCCGGCTGAGTTTGGCCACCTTAAAGGACTACAAACACTGGACCTCACCAACAATATACTCAACGGTCCTATTCCAGTTGAGTTGGGCATGCTACAGAAGCTAGAGCACCTATACCTCAGCCTCAATATGCTCAGCGGTCCTATTCCTATCGAGTTGGGCCTACTCCAGAAGCTAAAGTACCTTGACCTCAACGCCAATTCGATCAATGGTTCTATTCGAATGGAGTTGGGTCTGCTACACAAAGTAGAGTACCTTGGCTTCAATAGCAATACGCTCAACGGTCCTATTCCTATCGAGTTGGGCCTGCTCCAGAACTTAAAGTACCTTGACCTCATCGACAATTCGATCATTGGTTCTATTCCAATGGAGTTGGGCCTGCTACACAAAGTAGAGTACCCTGGCTTCAACAGCAATATGCTCAACAGTGCTATTCCAGTCCAGTTTGGCATGCTACAGAAGCTAGAGCACCTGTACGTCGAAGACAATATGCTTAGCGGTCCTATTCCTGTCGAGTTGGGCCTGCTCCAGAAACTAGAGGAGCTTGACCTCAACAGCAATACGCTCAGTGCTCCTATTCCAATCTAGTTGGGCCTGCTACAGAAACTAGCGTACCTTGACCTCAGCTCCAATATGCTCCGCGGTCCTATTCTGGTGGAGTTGGGCCTGCTACAGAAGCTAGAGTCCCTGTATCTAGACGACAACAGCTTGTTAGGCAGAATTCCATGTGAATTGGGTAATTTGACACAACTTTCAGATCTATCCATTTCTGGTCATAGTATTTCAAGTTCTATTCCCTCTGAAATATTTAGACTTCCCCTCTCTACTCTGTCTTTAGTTTTAACCTCACAGGGAGGATACCTAATTACATTGCTAAATTGACCAAATTAACTGCCTTACAACTTTATGAATGTGGGCTCGCTCACATACCTGAGGGCATTAGCAATTTGACCTGGTTGACTAACTTAGATTTCTCTGGTAACAAACTCACTACCATACCGGAAGGTATTGCCAATTTGGTTAAGTTAGAGTACTTAGATCTTATTAAAAACAACATCACTCACTTAAATGAAAACATTGCTACTTTATCTCAATTGACAGAATTAAATCTCTTTGACAATAATGTGAGCAGTAACATATTTAAAATAATTTTCAATTTGACTAATCTGTCATACCTAGATCTGTCTCAAAATAAACTCATAGGTCACATTCCTAAAACCCTTGTTAATTTAAAGAAGCTTATATACTTAAAATTCTCAAACAACAATCTCGAAGGGACAATTCCCAGAGCTATAGGAGACCTTCATTCTTTGAATGAATTATATTTAAATTCAAACAATTTCACTAGGAAGATTCCTAATAATATTAATAATTTGGTTTCTCTTAATGCATTATATTTATCAGAAAACAATTTAGAGGGACCTATTCCTAGTATCTGCATCTATAACTCCACTTCTTTAAATATTTTCTCCGCTCATTCTAACAATTTTTCTGGGACTCTAACCTCATCATTTGCAAATTGCACCCAGCTTATAATATTGGATTTAAATAATTGTGGATTTAGAGGCGAGCTTCCTTCAACCCTGGCAAATTTGAGTAAATTGGGTTTTTTAAGTCTTAGTTATAATAATTTTCAAGGTATTATTCCCCAATGGATCACAAATTTTACCAACTTGTTTTTGTTGGATTTATCAGACAATGATTTTAATGGAAGCATACCATATGATCTTGAAAGACTGCAAGGGTTTGCAATACCTCAATTTTATTTCTTTGAGCTTTATTTCCAAACCAAAGAATACATAAAAGGGATTGAGTATAATCTGTCATATATCTTGATTACAAATGTTATATTTGATTTGTTTAGGAATAATCTTTCTAGAGAAATCCCCAAAAGCATAGGCAACATGAGAAGCTTGGGATTACTAAATTTCTTTGGGAACCAATTAGAAGGAAAAATACCAGCGTCTTTTAGGGAGATACCTACTTTGGAGCAGTTGGACTTGTCAAAAAATAATTTGGATGGAGCAATTCCTCAAGAGCTCTCTCAATTATCAATGTTGGCTTATCTAGATGTTTCATCTAATAACCTATGTGGACCAATTCCAGGAGGGACACAATTTTACACCTTTAATGAGTCTTCATTTCAAAGGAATAAGTGCTTATGTGGATATCCTCTTCCAGGATGCAATAAAAAAATATATGAAGACAACCAGTGGAGACAGTGGCAGTCAAAGTAATATCAAGAGAGGAGGGTTAAGCCATGTAAATGAGAAGATGTCTTTGATAGCATTAGGGATGGGAATTGGGATAGGGTTTGGGGCAATTGTTGCTATGTTCATTGTTTGGGATAAAGCAAGGTATAGGGTACTTGGTTTACCTCCCAACAACATAAGAAGGCCCTTTTATGGCCTCTACCAATTCCCTACATAGCTCAATAAAACTTGTATGTATAAATCAATATCTTAATGTATGTAATGCCACTTAATAATACAACTTGAATGTTATTTATTCATATACCATGTATTGTTACTTAACAATATGGTGTTTGGATGTTGACATAAATTATCTAGCTTTGTGGAAGAATATAAAATAGAGTTTAATAATTTCTTTCAATACAAGAATGTTATTATATTTATTGAAATTGTTAATTATTATAAAACTAATGTAGATAGATGTATTTGTATTGATTAAGAATTAAGAAAATAGAAAAATAAATACTAATTTATTTTTTATTAATAATTTACTATTTTCTCCCATAGGGTTTATTGTAGATTTCTATGGAGTTTTGTTGTTAAAGCATTTTCTAGTATAAATTTCATTGATTCAAAATTATGTGGGCAAAAATCTAGCCATGCTAAAGGTTTTTGTGGCCGAGATCTGCTAGGATTACTGGGTGATTTTGATGACTTAATTGCCCCTGATTCTGATTACTCAAGCCATAAGTTAAATGTGTGAGTAATCACAAGTCTCACATAACCTCACCAAACAAACAAAAAACTAGTTAACTATTTTTTAAAAAAATTCTAAAATTTAAATACAATTATTTTTAAATAAAATAACAAAATCAAGTCACAATGAAAATTATAAATTATCAATGCTGATAACAATTAATAAATATGTCAACTTTAAATACCTTTTCCAAATTTATTAATTGTGAGGAGAGATAAGACCCGCAATTACTTAATATTTGATATTTTTCTGGAATTAAATTTTAATGGTTGAGTTGTTTTTGGAACGAGTCAATGTGTTGCTGGAGAACATGAGAACATGAAATAGCCGGCAAAGCCAATTCATAACATAATGAGACTACACCGTTAATTTTATGTGTTATGTTACGGATAACCGATGTTTTAGTGAATTTTAATAATGATAAGCGTATTTCGATGGTGCTGCTCAAAATGGCTCATGTGGTTGTGGCATTCACATCATCATGAATGAAAATGATCAATATCTCATTGCCTGGAATGGAGGAAAGGGCACAAATAGTAAAGCTGAGGTGATTGCTCTTGTAGGCCTTTTATCTATCTGCCTTTTCTTTAACATTCAGTTTGTGTCAATTTTTGGAGATTCAAAAATCATGGTTGATTTTGTAGCAGGAAAGAACCATATCAGCAACCCTCACCTTGCAGGTTGGTTGGACAAAATCAGGTTCCTTTGGAGGAAGTTGGAAGGGTGCTCCATCTAGCACATTTACAGATCACAGAACCAGCGAGAAGACATCTTATCAAAGGAGGGCCTCCTTTTGGAACCGGGTATATGGAACATGAAGGTAAAAACTGGCGAGGAAATCTTCTCTATCCAGGACTTTTCCTTACCAAGCTCTTCAATTCAAATCTTTTTGTTTTTTAGTTTTGCATCTATCTCTAGTACTTTTGTCTTTTTCTTCCTTCCAGCTCTTTGCTTAAAGTTTATGGCTGAAGCAAATTTGAAATCTATTGAACAAGTTTCTGAATATTGTTTCTCTCTTTGGAGAGAACTTTATGCTCCTATTCAGCGATGTATCTGTTTTTTCCTGCACTTTTGTCAGCTCAATGGGCTAGCCAAATTTTTGGAAATCCTATCTCTAGGCTAAAATAGCCCCTATGAAGATCTTTCTGTCAAATGTATCTGTCTCTTTATATATCTTATATAATATATCATGCTTTTTCGTTCTTAGAAAAATTAAAATAAAT
>APFE030853072.1:17998-45556 GCA_000404065.3 Pinus taeda | reverse complement strand
TTCCTAAGGGGGGAGGAATGATCCAGGTGGATATTGGTGGCCACCCGCTAATTCCACATGGATCCCCTCTAGTGCTTCTTTCAGTTCTTTCAGTTTCCTTAATTATAGCACCGTTTACTATTTTTAGCAGTTTTTTCGGGTCCTAAACTTCCGGAGCCGTTTTAAGGCCGTAAATGATGTTTTTTTGGAAAATCTACCGCCAATGATTTTTCTGTCTAAAAATCATCTTTTTCGTCGTAGTCCTCGGATAGATCTTTCCAACGGGCTATCATGCACATCAAACGGAGATAAGACGACCAATTCGCGACCCCGGGAAGTTGATGTACCAACTTACCCAAGAACGGGGCCCACAATTTGGCGTTTCATCTTCCAGGGTTAGGTTTTGGAATGTGAAGGGTTTTTCCATTGTTTCTCAACAAGAAATAGGCCTTCGAGCCTCATTGTAACACAGTTCAGAGGCATGTAGCCACACATCTCTTCTCAGAGATTAGTACCATGCCCTAGCTGGTTTATTTCTATTTCCGGTTGTAAGCGTATTTCAGTATTTTCCATTAATGAAATGAAGTATTATTTCCGCTGCATCTTTGTGTATATGGTTATCTCTGTATTTTATTGCGTTCTTGTTTAAATCCGGATCAAACACGGGGGCCGATTGTTGAGATTTCTCAAAACAGTTGATTCCTGCGTCACAAACCTAACCACTAACAAGTTATTGGGCTATGTTATATTCGTGCCACTAGGAGGAAAAGGGGTCCCATTCTTTTCAAGGTAATTTTGTTCTATAGATGAGTAGAGTAGCAAAGACAGATAGTGAGAGAGCACATATATACGATTTGTGGACTGTAGTAGCCCTTGGACCACATGCCTTACTTCATTGTACTTGTAATCATTTTCAAAAAAGAGAAAGAGAGTCGAGTTGCCTCACCTTCCAATATGGTTTTCTCTTAAAAGGGTTTCCCATGATATATCTTGTATCAATTATGACTTGTGAGTTTTTATTTGTTTATTATTTATTTTTCTGCATAATTATAATTTGCACGCATACACAATAAACAATAATTTACAAATCCAAAAATATAAAAAAAGCCCTCATAATGTATATTTTAGTTTTTTAAGTATAATTTATTAGATTTGTTGTAATGAACTATCTAATGGAATATCCATGGAACTTTATCGATCATATTGGTATCAATGCATGTTTATTTGGGTATATTATGGATATTTGCATGGGATCTAGATTAGTTAATCCAAAAGTCATAAAACCCTAGTCATGGTTGATGAATTTGTGAATAACCCTATTGATCATGCAGAGGTGAGGTTTTCACAGTTGGAAGCACAATTTGTAGATATAAATCACAATGGAATTTTGATAAGAGGGGAGATTAAGATATCAGGAAGAAACAAAGAAGGAGCTGAAGAACGAACCTAAAAACATCAACCTATTTTGAGTGCTGCGAACCATCTATAATCCTTTTTCAAAATGGGAGCATAGGTAAATATCAAGCCATATCAAGGTGAGATCAATTTTTTGAAGCTAAATAATTGGTTGCAACAATTAGAATTTTATTTTAGTGATCATCATATAGAGGAAGAATGTAAGATTTCAGTTGCGTGGCTGAAATTAGAGGGCTATGCCCTGACCTGGTTGGAAAACCACATTGAAACTTTGAGGTTGGAGGGAGACCATCCTATAACTAAGTGGAAGGAATTTAAAACCCTCATAAAGTTACAATTTTACCCCATTGGGTATGTAGATGATTAGTAGATCTTGTGGCACTACTTCCGGCAGAAGTAGGGACATAGTGTACATGAGTGCACCACAAAATTTAGAAAGATGGCCATAGTGTTGGGTATCTCTCCTACGAAGCTGGATGCAATCCTCAAGTATAGGGGGGATATATAAAACCATCTTTAGAAGCAAGTGATGCTGTTGAAGCCTAGATCGGTGGATAAGGCTTGTGTACAAGCATTGTACCTAGAGAACATAGGCTTGAAGAGACGGAAATCAAGTGGATCGAAGAAGAAGGCCTGCACTATGATGATTCTAAGGGAAAACAAGAAGTGGAAAGGGGGGAAATATAGAAATATGGAAGTCACAACACACTAGTTAAAAGATACCAATAACCACTACAACCACTATAACATTGATGATCATACATAGGAAAAATGTTGGAAGTTACATCTAGAGATTAACCTAAAGAACCAAAAGAAATATAATGTTAAGAATAATCTCATGGCCATTGATTCCAGCAACTAGGATGAAATAAGCTCAGACATGGATGCTAAGAACATCTATACATTGATGTAGAAGGAGGCGAATTTGAGTAGCCTTCAGTAATATGAAGAGAAAGAAAAAATCACGCTCTTCCATATAAAGATACATGTTAAAAGGAATGAGATTGATGAATTGTTTAACTCAGGATCATAGGCATATATTTTTGTAGCAGAGGTGGTCAAAAAATTCATATTGAAAGTGTGTGATCATCCAAGCCCATATCCATTGGGTTTGGTAAATAAGGATGCAAAAATAAAGGTAACTAAATAATGCAAAATTAGAATTGGTATTAGTGTTGATTTTATTGATGAAGTAGAACTATATGTAGTTCCCCTTGTGCCGAGTGGTGTTTGGAAGCTCATTTATGTATATGCAGGATACAATATTCATTTAGAGGGCCAATGAATACCGCCTCATCAAGGATGGAAAATCATTCACCATCACCGAGCAAAAAAGAAAGTCAAAAATTTCATTGGTAAGTGAAAACCAAGCCAAGAAATTTCCCAATTCAAGAAAGAAGTATGTTTTACTGTTTTAAAGAGAAAACTAGTTTGTAGAACAGTTAGTTAGAGAAAAGGGATCCATAGAGTGGTGTACTAATAAATACAAACAATGACTATAAGAGTTTCCATAGGCATACACGGATGTGTTATAGGAGCATAAAAGGCTACCGCCCAAGAAGGAAGTGGAACATGAGATCTAACTATTGCCGAACTCCCCGTTGCAAAATATTGGTCTATATTAGCAGTTTGTTATAGAAATAAGTGAGGTGAAGAAACAATTGCAACAACTACTAAAATAAGGTGTCATTCGACTAAGTACATCACCATGTAGGTCAACCATAATCATTGTTCCAAAGAAATATTGGACTTGGAAAATGTGTATATATTACATGGCATTGAACAAGATTACGCTTAAGAACATGTACCCTAGTAGGGATCTGACTATTAGGACTTAAAGTTTGGATATCACAAGGTCTAAGTTATAGAAGAATATACTTGGAATATTGCCTTCAAAACCAAGCAAGATTTGTACAAGTGGTTAGTCATGCCATTTGGCCTATGCAATGCACCAACTATGTTTATGAGGTTCATGATGGCTATATTGTGAAATTTTATAGATTCATTTGTTATTGTCTATTTAGATGATATACCGGTATACAATACTACCTGGGAGGAGTGCATCTCACGTTTGATGTAGGTGATGGATATGTTAAAGAATCAACAAATACTAGAAAATATCAAGAAGTGTGAGTTTACACAACAATATTTGGTGTGTCTAGGGTATATGATAGGCGGAGGAGACCTAAAAATAGATCACACCAAGAGGGAAGCCATCATGAAATGGTTGGTGCTTACTAATTTTTTTGGGGTCAAAAATTTTGTTGGGACAACACAATACCTAAGGAAATTCATAGCCTCATTTTTAGCAGTAGAAACACCATTCCACACCATAATAGCAAGTGGAAATAATTTCTAGTGGAGAAAGGATAAACAAAAGGCATTTTAAGAGCTATAAAATAAGATCATTAAAGAATCAATTTTAGCATTACCAAGCTTTCAACAACCCTTATAAGTGGAGACAAATGTGAGTGGGTGTTATATGGGAGTGGTGTTTATGCACGGGGGACGATTTGCATGCTACCATTTTGAAGTATTTCAAGGGGAAATTATTAAATACCCTACCTATGATATGGATATTCATGTCCTAGTGCAAGTTGTGAAGAAGTGAAAACACTATTGTATGGGAAAGGAGATAATAATCCACACAGATCACCAAGCACTGCAATACTAGAAGGCCTAGAGTAAGCTACACGAGGATAGACATTACAAGTGGATGTTCTACAAAAAATTCATTTAGCAATCAAGTATAAGAAGGGCCATCTCAATGCAAATGTAATATTCTACAAAAAATGCACCTAATTACAATTCAATTTAACTAATAAACATTAAAAAAACTAATTAGAAGTTAGTATTCTCAATGCACTTTCTTACAGTGTAATTTAACTAAAAACAATAAACTAATTATAAATTACAAGTGTTCTTTATGATAAAGTCCAATTGATATCCCAAATGATACATAATTATACCATCTACTTCTACTAATATATGTGTTTTTGAACATTAAATTTCCAATTTGTACAATGAATGTACTTATGCTTCCAAATGACCTTGTAAACTTCAAAATGCATTATATTGATATGCTTGATCAAATATTCAATGGGAAATGCAATAAGCATACGAAAGTTATAATTACAAATTATAATCCTTCAAAATGTCACAACCATAGTACGTATAACATAGATGGCACTTCAAACACAAGATATCTATAGGGAGAAATGAAATACAAAGTAAAGTAATGAAATAATGTAATCTTGGTGTTTTTTCCCCATTAAAGTAGAGTCACATACTTCTACAAAATCAAGTTGCAAGTCCCTATATTAGAAGAAGAAATATTTCCATACTTCCATTAACACCTAGAAGACTGGCATCGAAGGAAAGAAGTCCAAATAAATCCAGGTCTAGGAGATGGAGGCCGCAATTGAGAAAGAAAAAATTGCTCATTTGGGGTAGAATAAAAAGAATCTGGAAAGCTAGTAACCCAATTTTTTTTAGACAAAGTGTTCCTATTTATCTTGTAAAGTTGCACCATTTATGAAGTCTCGAGTTGAGAAAGAACAAATTTCTCATTTGGGGCAGAATGAAAAGCAATTGGAAACTTAGTAACCCAAGGTTTGTTAGCCAAAATGTTCCTCTTTATTTGTCAACCTGCCCCATTTATGGAGGTTATAATTTCTCATTAACATATCCATTGTTCATATAATATCCAACTTCAATGAAATATTTCCCCTCATAAGAGAAAGTATACGGTAACACGTTAACCCCAATGATGTATTTATTAGGGATATCACTGCTAGAAGGGGCTGGTGGCACACATAACCAATATTCTTGGTAACCCTAGGGGGCTATGTAACAACAATAACCCTAAAATAAAAATAATGCTAATAATAATAATAATAACAATTAGTTGGAGCCAAATTTTATTCCCACACCATATGTGCATACTATAGCTACAGTAGCCAAGGAGGAACACTGGGGTGAAGCCCTTGGAGTTAACTAAGGTTGTTTCCTTATTACAAGTATTGAATTTATATGAATTCTAGATTTTGGGAATATCTCTAAAATTTATGGCATTATCTATGTCAAACAATGATCTTGACTTGGTTGTTGTCCATGGAATTATAATATATTCCAAAAAAATGTAGTCTACTACAAGGAACTGTTGAACATTGTTAAGAATATTAGCAAGGTAATTACTAATAATGAGAAAATAGATGATGATGAGATCACTGAAATGCCTACAAGGCCATTGTTGGAGATGGTGAAGGTAGCCTCGTTCATCTCTTAGACAAGGTTTTGAATATTCATTTCTACCAATGTTGTTTTAGAGGAAGAGCAAAGGGGATGTTGCATACTGCACAACATGAAAACATTAATGAATCAAAAGAAGATTTTCTACGTGGAGGCACAAATCTATGGACATGGAAATGATTAACTCATGCGAGTGGAAATCAAAGGAAAATTTGATGCAGAAATTACATAGACCTAACATCAAAATATTTGAATCTTTTGGCTAACAACATGCACCATATGGCACTATATAAAAAATGATAGATTCAAGCCTCTTAGAATGATAGATATTAGAGTGGAAGAGGCATTTCAAGCATAAAATATGTATCGGGATGACAATAATACCAGATTAATGAGATTAGAAAGGAAAAGGTATTTCTAAGGGAGAGTAACTTGTTCTAATACAACTGTTGGATTGTATATTAGCCTAGATTCGTCTTAAATTCAGATCTATCAAGTGATGAGAGGGATCAATTCTCTCAAGGTTCAAACCTTTCCTCAAGTTTTTCACTCGAAAAAGAGGTTTACACCTTGAGAGTTTTGATCCCTCTTGATGCTTGATAGATCCACAATTAAGATGGATCTAGGCTGGTTTAAGTGGTTTGGTTGTACTCCTTATTTATTTATGTGATTTATTTATTTATATTATTTTGTTAAATATTTTAATCACTAGCTCATTGGGCTCTTTAAAAAGTTTCATAATTAAATAAAAGAATTGAAAATAAAAACATATTCCTCTTAAAAATGTTGCCATCAATTTCAAGATTACAATGATTTGATTTCTACTAAAAATATTATCCCAATTTTTTCTATTGATTCTCATAGCATTTGGTAAAAGAAACATAGCAACTTTATCCTCATGGCATTTTGTAAAAAAAATTAAAGAAATTTTTTCTTCTATTGATTTCATTTTTTATATTATATATAAATCTAATAATTAATAGTTAAAAAATGAAATATAAACTATAGCTAACAAATCTATAAAGCTAACAAAAATGGAAAATATTAAAGAATTAAAGGCTTAGTTATTTTAGAAATAAAAGTGAAGGTTTCATATAAATTTTTTGAAAGTTAGTTTATCTCTTATGGGAAATGGATCATGATTGAAAAAATACACAAACAAGTTAAGTTTTACAAATTTTAACAGTTTCACAACACAACAAATTGATGATGGAGTGTACCCCTCCCGGGCTACGTCTCCTGGTCTAGCTTCCAATGGTGACCATTTATATTATATTCTCAAATGTTAAATTACATCAACATACAATACTCAGATTGAAAAAATAATGCCTCTATTGTGTCTATAGTATCAAAAAACCCCTATATAAGCTCTTCTTGGGCTCAAAAAGGTTGAAATGGCTAAGTTAGGCCTCTTTCTCCATTATGCCTGCTAATTGTTCTCCAAAACTTCTCACTCTGAAAACTGGGCAAAAAAAAATTGGTAGCCCAATTGGTGTGCAATTAGATTGTGGTTCCATGGGTCGGGGTTTGATCTTCCCTTCCTGCCAGTATTTTCGTTGTTTGTTAAATAATGTGGTGGGGGTCATGTGACTGACCCCGCCCTTTTAACACCACCCATTGACAACACAAGTTAAATGGGAGGGCGTGATAGTGGCGTAACAAACCATGTGCCCACCTCCATGGATATAGTGCGACCGTTAAACCATTGTGGTTGGGATGGTAAGGGGTTTGACCCACCGACCCACCACTTTACATGTCGACTCCACCATTGATAAAATTTAAATATTAATTTTCCCTCATGTCTTAATAAGAACAATTATAGCCCAATTGGTCAGGCGTGTATTCGTTAAATAAATTTCTTGAGTTCAATTCTCATAGAGGCTTCCGGTTGTCCCTAATAAAGTTTAGACCAATTCGGGGTGCCATGTGATTAGGCCACATGTCACCAGACCATTGGCCCAATTTTTAAAATCCTATTCACTTACCACTGTCCAATCACTAGATGCCATGTGTCAGCAAGTCAGGAGGAAACTTGTCCTATATGTACACCTAGTCAGCTGATGATATCATCATGACATCATTATATGAACTACCACGTGGCAAATGTACACTACCCAATCAACCTTGCAAGTTGACTTTTTTACTATTTGCCAAAAAATTCAGAATGCGATAGCTTCCTCATATGGGGTTGGATTGAGATGATTCAAGCGTTGTTGGAATTAGAACGATGAGATCTACAATTTTGTGCTAGTTTCAGGATATTTTGAGAACTTTCATTTTTGAGCATATTTTTGATTCACTAGATCATTCCTCCCCATTGGAAGCTTTTTGACCACCAAAAGTATGTTTTTATTCAACAAGCAAGTGAGGGTACAACTCCCTCACTTTCCCAATCTCTATCCACCTTGATTTACTTGAATTGGTACCTTTGAGGCCCACTAGAAGATACTCCACATTGCCTCCATATGAAGCCCTTATCCTCCCACCAAGAATTGAGTATTCCTACAATTCATTTAAATATTTAGGAGAAAAATATTCCATATATGGAATCTAAACATTCTCTTCTTGATCATCAATCATAGGAGGCTAATACAATCTCAAGTTTTCCATCTTCACAACAAAATAAATTTTCATGCAAGGTGGCAAACCTAATCGGAAAGCATTGTTACCAATATTGTCCAAGATTTTGAAAGGACCATATATGATTGGCTTCAGATTTTTACCTTCATCTTGTAGTCTTTCCTTGTTGATGTACAACCAAACTTGATCTCCCACTTGGAAATCATGATCAACCCAATGTTTAGCATATCTTGTTTTGTACTTGGCTTTTCTTTTCTCAAAATTTTCTTGTACCTTTTGATGTAGTAGTGGATTTGTTTAAATAAAATGCTTGGCTTTGTCCACATCACTATGTCAATTTATTACAATACCTTTACCAAAGATGAAATCCAAAGGAGACTTTGGAAAATAACCCAAACAAACTTCAATTGGATATACTTGTGTAGATGAATGCTTGGCATGATTGTAGGCATTCTGGATGTAATTCAAATTATCATCCCAAAGTTTAGGGTGCTTACCACAATATCCTTAAACGAGATGCACTACAATTCTGTTCACTACTTTTGTCTGGCCATCGGTTTGTAGATTAAATGTTGTGCTCTTCTTCAACTTTGTGTCCATGAGTTCCCATAAACTTGACCAAAACTTCCTGACAAATCAAGAATCTCAATCAGAAATAATAGAAGTGGGTAACCCAAAGTGAATCCATAAATTTTGGAAGAACATCTTTACGTATTTTCAAATGTAACCTGTTTCTTACATGGCATCAACACATGCAATTTGTTGAATCAATCCACCACAACATATAGATAATCATGAGCTTTCCTAGACATTAGTAGCCCCCCCAAAAAAATCCATAGAAATAATTTCCCAAGGATGAGAGGGATAGGAAGTAGATTTTACAAACCCAATTTCCTATTGCTTGGATTTCTAGTAGAACACATGGAACATCCTTTCACATATCATGAAATAATTTCATTTATGCAAGGCCAATAATAATACCTTTGGATTTGAGCAACTGCTTTGCCTACACCAAAGTGGCCAATAGTAAGAGAAGTGTGGGATTCCCCTATTACATTGATCCTTTCACCCTGTGGTACACATAACTTGCCAAGATGATACAACAACCTTTTGTAAACATGATAATACAATTCTTCAACATGATTTCCTTGAATCAAAGTTGCATAAACATCTCTAAAATCTTCATCTTGAGCATATTGTTCAATATGATTTTTATGCATGATTGAGTTATGCTTAATAATAATAGATGAATTAACAATAGGACTTGAGAACACATCTAACACTTTGTTTTATATTCCTTTCTTATACCTGATTACCAAATGAAATTGTTGTAGGAATCCCCTCCACCTAAAATGTCTAGTTTGTTGTAGCTTGGTTTGCAATTGTAAATATTGCAAAGGCAGATGGTTAGTATGAATAATATTTTCTTTACCCATCAAATAATGTTTCCATTTATTCACACTTTATACCAAAGCATACAACTCTTTATCATAAGTTGGATAGTTAATTACCACATTGGTAAAGGTTTCAGAATGATAACATATTGGCTTACCATGCTACATCAAAAATGCTCCTATAGCATATTCCCTTGCATCAATTTGAATTTCAAATGGATGCTTAAGATCTGGAAGTGCTAGAATTGATGCTATACTGTTTTTTTCTTTCAAAGTGTTGAAGGATTTATTTTACTTGGCTCCCCATTTAAATACCTATTTCACACTTGTCAAAACATGTAATGGTGCTACAATGAGTGAGACGTTAGCGATAAATTTTCTGCAATATTGGGATGCTCCCAAAAAAGTCCTAACTTCTATTAAATTGATTGGTTTAGGCCAATTCACAATGACATCAACTTTTGAGGGATTAATATTCAATTCACCCCCTCCTACAATATGACCCAAATAAACCAAAGAGGTTTTTCCAATTTCAAATTTAGACATCTTCAAATACAACTTTTATTTTTTCAAGACATCTAAAACTTATTTCATATGCTTGACATGCTCTTCACGAGTCTTACTGAAAATCATAATATCATCTAAGTAGACTATGAAAAAATCATCAAGGAATGGTTGTAATATGTTATGAAATTGGCTCACAAAAATATAGAAAAGATAGACCAACGACTTAGAAATTAGCCTCTTCGAGGGGGAAGCCTCCTTTACATTACACAAATGAACAATCCTTGGATGATACAAATGACGAAACCTAGTTTCTATATATAGGAGTCTGAGGGGTCACAATATAATCAAATCCGACATAACAATAATAATATAAGGGCACAAAAATAACAATAGTGGCCTTCTATGGGGAACTATAATCACAATATGGGAACAATAGGGACACCACAATAACAATAAGGGATACAATGGAAATAGTAATGGGGGAATCACTAATATTATAGGGACCTAACATGCCCCTCTCCTTCAAACAATTGTTGTCCTCAACTCTTGAGTAGTTATGGATGCTTCTGTATAAAATTCTCATCCTCCCATGTAGTTGTAGATTTGAAGAAGGAACTGATGATTTTTGAAGTAGAAGGGCTAAGGGTGATCCAGCCATTGAAACCTTACCAAGGACCTAGGTTTATGGAGCCAACGGATGACAGGGAGGGACCAGGGGTGTTAGATTAGTTGTATACACCCACGACAGGGAAAAGGGAGGACTACATAAATCCTACAACCGGAGGATCAATTAGTTGGAGAAGCATTCAGAGCTCAAAATTTGGTTCAGAAGCTGCATGGGATGCATGGCAGTAGGGTGGATACAAATTGACAACCCGAAGATGTGCAATGATAAACTGAGTAAACTGGGGAGACATGGGAAGGGGCGACAAACCGAAGTATTGTGGCTTTGAGCTGATAGATCGGTTCCTAGACAGGATGGACCAGGATGTACCTGAAGACCAAAGAATTCCATTACTGGACATTGCGCTCATGGCAATGAAGGCAAGGTGGTGGAAAGCGCATTACCAAGTACTAAAAGACTAGAAGGATGCTAAGTGAGCAATGAAGGAGAGGTTTAGCAAGAAAGAAGACTGACCACAAGACGAAAAGGAATACACAGGGAGTTCAAGTCACGAGGAGAACATATAAGATTTCAAAACCAATTGGGAAAGATGGGGACTGCCAAAGAACTTGTGGGTGCATGCTTTTATACACACCCTTAGCACCATCCCACAGGCTTGGTATATCCAAGAGGGACTACGACGACAAACGGCTAGTTGGGATGCCTTGGAAGCATAATTCGTCTGTGATTTTTCGTTCAAAAGAAGTGAAGCACAAATGACAAAAGTACTTCAAGTGGTAAAGAGAGTTCTGTTCACCCCAGAGATTAGTTTAAGGGGAGCACGAAGAAAAATTTCTGCAATACTTGTATGATAATGTAATCGCCAGGATTTGTGATCTACAACAAAATTTATGCAGAACTAGAAGAGGATGGGTTGGAGGGGCTTAGACACCTAGCCTTTGAAGAAACAAAAGGAGAAAGAGGAATTCGGGAGAATCCCTCAACGGAAGGCACCCATCTCCAACTAGTGAAGATGAGAAAACAAAATGTAGGGACAAAAGATAAGCCCAAGATAGCATCAGTGGGGGAATATTGGGACGAAAAAATCACTAAAGAAATTTTTGATTTATTACAAGAATACTGGGACTTGTTCCCAGCTTAGGTGGCAGAACTCAAGGAGATAAAAGGTAACTTGCAAGAGATGAAAATCGTCTTGAAACCAGGTGTCCGACCAGTAAAGCACAAACCATACCAACTGAACCCAAGGGTCAAAGAGAAAGTTAAAAGGGAGATTGACAAAATTTTGGATGTAGGAATCATATTTTCGGTTGATGACGCTGACTGGATAAGCCCTATAGTTATTTAGAACAAGAAGGATGCGATCGAGATTAGGGTATGCACAGAAGCCTGAACAATGCATGCGTGCATGACCCGTTCCCCACGCCTTTCAGTGACAAAGTCCTAGACAATGTTGCAGGGAATGAGGCTTATTCATTCACAGATGGGTTCTCTAGCTAACACCAAGTCTGAATAGCTGAAGAAGATAAAAGGATAAAAAAATTCATGACGGAGTGCGGGTCGTATGCATACAATGTAATTCCATTTAGATTAAAAAATGTGCCAACAAATTTTTCAAGGATTGTAATAACCGCATTCTGGGATTACATTCACAAGTTTGTAGAAGTTTACATGGACGAATGGATTGTATACAGCCTACTAAAGAAGCATACCAGCCTACTGAGTGTGATGTTTGAAAGATGCAGATAATCACATATCTCTTTAAATTTGAAAAAATGCATTTTCGCAGTTCCCTTTGGAACTCTACTGGGCCATATTGTCTGCAAAGAGGAGTCTACATGGATCCTGCCAAAATAGCAGCAATTGTCCACATGGAACCACCCCACAATGTGAAGAAACTAAGAGAAACTCTAGGCCATACGGGGTACTACAAAAGGGTCATTAGAAACTATGCAACCATAACAACCCCAATGGAGAAACTGCTAAGGAAGATAGAGGAATTCATCTGGACAACGGATTGTCAAGCAACACTCACAGGGGCTTCACTCAATGAACCTCTGACATATCATGTGCATTCGTGGCATATTAAATAATACCCTTAATTTGAATACATATTGGAAAATACCTCTGAACATTACATTATTTAACCCCCTACCAATATAAACCCAATACACCTTTCCAATTTCAAAACCCCTACTTTCAGTAGATATTATAGGTATCCATTTTTTCATTAACATTTTTTATACCCTTTATATTTTTTCATTAAATTTGGACTCCATTTTTTATACCTGTTAATATAAAAACACTCTACCCTCTATATATCCCCCAATATATTATGTCATTTTTTCCTTAATAAATATCCTCCAATATGAACCCACGTGGTATGGTATTTCTCCCCAAGTGAAACTCCTATGGTAGCACTAAACGAACTGAAAGAAAGGTTAGTAAATGCCCCCATATTGGTGTACCCCAACTAGAAAAAAATGTTCCATGTACACATCGATGCATCTGGAAGAGTGCTAGGAGCAGTCTCAGCCCAACCGGGAGAGAAGATGGACCATCTAGTATACTACGTGAGTAGAAAGCTCTCCACGACGGAAAAGAACTACACAATAACAGAACGAGAAGCTCTGGCAATGGTCTACTCTCTCCAAAAGTTCAGGAACTACCTGCTAGGCGCGCCATTCAAATTCTTCATAGATGATTCTGCACTGAAGTACCTAGTAAACAAGCTGGTACTAGAAGGAAGAATATGCAAGTGGTTGTTACAATTCCAAGAATTCATGTTTGAAGTGGTTGTTAAGCTTGGCAGATTGGATGTAGGCCCAGATCACTTGTCTCACTTGGAAACAGGGGAGAATGATGGCATAATAGACGATTGGTTGCTTGATGTCGACTGGTTTAGGATAGAAGCCATACCTGATCACCTAGAGGAGATTGCTACTTTACTAACAAAAGGCAGTTGCCCACAGGGATACACCGCAATGCATAGGAGGCACTTAGTAGTTAGAGTAGTATATTACTAGCTCATAGTGGGACACCTCTACAAAATGGGCTTGGACCAAATACTCAGATTCTGTGTCTTACAACACGAAAGAGAAGCCACCCTATGGGAATGCCATGCAGGGGTCGCGGGAGGACACATTGGAGGCAAAGCTACCACGAGGAAGATACTACATGCAGGATTGTGGTGGCCCACTATCCATAAGGATTTGAAGGCATTTTCCAAAGAATGTGATGTCTTTCAGAGGGTTGGTAAGCCTTCCCGACACGATGAGCTACCACTACACCCAGTCCATACGGTGCAGATATTCGATAAGTGGGTCATAGATTTTATTGGGCCAATTTCCCCACTAGAAAGACACTCTCAATCCTGATACATAATCACGACAACATAATACCTCACAAGATGGGTAGAGGTTGCGTCAATGAAAGTCTGCACAATAGAAACAATGACAAGATTCCTTTTTGAAAATTTCATTTCAAGGTTCGGACGCTTGAGGAGCCTCACAAGTGACCAGGGCACTCACCTTCTGAACAAAACAATTGAAGTTCAGTTAACAACTTTTATGGTACAACATAACAAGAGTAGTCCTTATCATCCACAAGCAAACGGTGCAGTAGAGACATTTAACAAGACATTGGAAAGGGGGCTAACAAAAGTCGTATTAGCTAACCGGGATGACTGGGATGAAAGAATTCCAGTGACTTTGTGGGCATATAGGACAACAGTTAAAAGAATCCACAAACAAACTCCATTCCAACTCATCTACGGCAGAGAGGCGGTGGTGCTAGTGGAGTTCATACTACCCAACATGTTAATCTCAAAGGCTATAGAAATGACTAATAGCAGTGCCTTGTAGAACATACTGAGCTAGTTGATGGAACTCGATGAAACCCGGTTCCTAGAAGAATTCCATCAATCAATCGAGCAGTGAAGATAGAAGGCTTGGAATGATAGGCACATCAAGAAGAAATCATTTGAAGTTGGCGACCAAGTGCTCCTCTATGACACCGAGTTCCTCAAATTCCCACGAAAACTACAAATGCACTGGTTAGGCCCATTCATAATCGCAGAAATAAAAGAATCGGGTGACGTAAGATTCATGCAACTGGATGAAGTCCTGCTATAGGGATGGGTGAATGGTGCATGCCTAAAACTCTTCTGCAGGTAAAAAAAATAAAAATATAAAAACTAGAATAATAAGGTTGCAGACAAGATTGGGATACTGCAACCCATTTGTGGTCGGGGGGTAGTGTCAGGCCATATAGTGTCAGATCGCATTGGTAGGCCTAGTCAGTAGGGACAATATCCACGCATGAAAATCCCATCAGCACAATACACGTAGGTCCGAACCTTTTCCAGAATTGATGGCCGCACAAGTACTCGTCCCATCCACTGTACAAGTAGTTATTTCCTGATTAAGTAATCAATAAGGAAACTGTCAAGATAGGGTCACAAAATCTTTCCTGTTAAGCATAGAATTAGTTAATAAATAAGCCCATCATGGAAGAATAAATATGCCATGCAACCCACTTTGTACCTTCCCAACCACGTCATAGTTGACATGTACCAGTCAACCAATGATGGCAAAATAGAGCTAGAATACATGGAAAGGTCACCAGAGTAATTAGTTAATTAAAGCCTTATCAGTCAGGGGACGTCGTGTTAGAATCAGCTACATAAATATCATGAGGATGTAGGGAACGATAGAGTTTCAAACAACAAAATAATTCCAGGATCGCTCGAAAGAAACGGAACAGAACAAGAGAAGCAGGGGACCACCAGTACAAATTGTTTACAACATAAGAGGAACAATGGAAAAAAGAGTCATATTAGTCTCACAAACTACTCTGGATGCAAGAATTGAAGTGGTGGATGATCTATACGGGAAGTATGACAAGTCTAATCTTATCAACAACAACTTCACAGATGGATTCCAATTTTGAGCGATGAAAAGGAAAGTATACACGAAATAATTTCAAAGGGAGGATGGCACCAGAACCTCAAGAATTAGAGAGGACTTCAGAGGGATACAAAGGTCCATGCTATTCAACCTGTGAAATATACCTATATTTAGCACCCAATTTGCTGCCATGCAATGCACCAAATTACTAGTAAACAGGATGCATGGAGGTTCACTATGGTTGGACAGGGAATACCCTATTCATGTCGAAGACATCTATTGATTAACTAGGTTGGGAGAAATGGGGAATGCAGTCAGCACAACATTCTAGGTTAGGGCCAAGCGGGGGAAGAAATAGATAGAAGACAACATCTACGCCCGCTATGGGACAAAGCGAGGGGGGAAGAGCGCGAAGATGGATAAGATCAACAAAGATAACATCCAGTTCGCTTGCTACCTTATTACAGGCAAGACAATGAGGCACTTCATGAGCAACGAGTGCACCTCTTGAAGGAGGCATACGACTCAAGCATCCAACAATGGGATGATCTGCAGAGACAACGACCAACCACTTTAACATCAAAATCGGTCGAGGCATTCACGCAAGGCGCCAATGCAATCCTCAACAACTAGGACATGGCAATTCAATGGTACAACGAGTTCAGGTAGCAAACAACTATTGTAGTACTAGAGTTGGAGCCTTCGTTTAGCACGGAGGAGCCACCAGGTTAAGAAAGGGCCATAGAAACAAATGCCATGCCATAAGCTAGGATTGAGATGGAAGCGATGCCTACTCCACAAGCAAGTATCGAAGCAAAAAAGGTACCGACACATCATAAAGTGGAAATAGCACCGGAAACAACACAACCACCACCTGTAGAACACATGGAAGCAGCAACAGAACCGCTAAATGTTGAAATGACTTGACTCAGGGACGAGTCAAGAAATTGTGGTCGAGGCCTATTGGAGCCTTCATTAATTTTGAATGGTTTTGACTAGTTTTGACTGACCGAAGGGCAGGGAAGGAAAAATAGCAACAACAGTTGGGTGGTGGAATGGGTAGTTGCGGAGGAGTGATGGCAAGGTGGCAGTAGGAGGCAAAGGCAACCAAGGAGATGGGAAGGTGCAAAAGCAGCCAAGGGAGCAAGCATCCGAGTGAGAACTGGTAGTCCAGGAAGGATATAAAAGGGGAAGAAAAGAAAGGAAGAAGGTTGTTGTTGAACCCACCATATGCAGGAGGAGTTGGTTGTCGAGGAGGTATGCAGGTGCAAAAGCTGAATCAGAAAGAGCTGGGAGCCGAGGAACTGGGTTGCGGAGCTGATATGACCCGAGCTACTGAGCTATGTATTCTATGTATTGTTTATGGTGAGATGCCGAGTTATAATGTATTCTATCCTATTGGTTTAATATAACTAGAGTTGATGGTTGTCAAGACTTCTAATGTATTGCACATTGTGTTTTATGGGCCTATTAAATTTTAAATAGTCTACCTGTTACATGTAGATGGTGATTCATAGGTCGATATTAGGATGTTGCTAGTTTTGTGTTGTTTATGATGGACCCATGTGTATGAGTTATAGGTATTGTTATCTTTGTTTCATGTATTATGGATGCATATGTGTGTTATTGTCTGTGCGCAATTGACATTCTCTCGATCCCATGCTGAACTCTTCTCCCTTTTGGTCGCGACACGCTTCGGGTGAGACTCCTTGCCCTTTGGGGTGAGGTGAAAATGCCAGCATTGTCCTAGACTACAACAGACCACTGTTGGCCTCCTATGCCTGAACCCAAAGTCTTTTCCCTAATGACTCTTTCGAGCCAACAAGAAGTAGAAGAGTCAAGATTCCAAGCCAGAGCCACATCTCCATCCAAATCCTCTAGTGAAAGAGGAGTAGGATCGAAATCTGCAGTATTAACTATAAATCGATAAGAAATTTCAGTTGTAGACATGGGATATGCCATTCCACCCACTTTCCCTTCTTCTAATGTGGTGATAGAAGAGGGTAAGGGCCAAGGATTTGAAAAATAACGAGTTCTAGAGAACTCTCTCTGAGAAGGGGCCTTGCATGATGAAATGGAACTTATTTGAGCAATAGGAGAAGAAAGATCAAAAGTACCCATCAACGAGGAATACATTATGACTCCTAAATTCCTAACAGGCTACTTGGGATTTTCCCCCAAGGGAACAAAAGAATCAAAGGATGCATTGGATTCTTTCAGAGAATACTCCATCTGATCAACAATAACAATTATCCCTTCACGGGGAAAGCATAGGATGCGAAATAATGAAGATACAATGGTATCCATTTCATAAATCCAATTTCATCCCAATAGAATATTATAATCCAAATTCGCATCGACTATTTCTACCTTGATATTGACCACCTTACCCCCAACACAGATGAGGAAAGGTTGGAATAATTCCATGTAGCCTATGAGAATGACCATCAAATGCAGTCAAGAGAGTAGGTGAAGAAAGAACTTGAGGAGATCCGATAGATTTCCATCATGCAGTTGACATGACCCATGTGGAAGCTCCCTCATCAACTACAACTTGAAAGATATTGGTATTTCTATATGTAGATGTAATATAGAAAGCCAAGTGATGAGGTAGTCTCTTCTTAATATTTGACATGTCAAATGTAATAATAAGAGAGTTTTTCAAATCTAATCCCCTGATCGCAGTGAGCTGTGCACTCCTTTGTGATGGACACGACTGGAGTACCTCTAACAGAGACATCACTTAAGGACTTTGAGCTATATCTTTAACAATGGAGTAGTTCTAGGTAGCCCTGGCATTATGGTTGATCATTGAATGTTTTGTAGAGCCTTTCGGCTTCCAAGGTATATGCTCAATTGTGGGTTTCTCAATATGGAGTGACTATGGAACATTGGGAGTGGCCTTAGCCTTAGAGGTTTTCGGTTCACCATAATCATGTGATATTGTAGCAACATCAACATGAGAACTCGTCATGTATACATTTGATGGATTTTCCCCTTCTTGGTTGCCCCCTGTGGGGGATCCAATATTAGCATTCGCACTAGCAGACAATTGTTGCCCTTGAGGAAAAGGGTTAGTTGGAACAACCTTGGAGCTAGAAGAAACCTACTACACTAACAAGCACCGAGCATCCTAAATCTTAGGGAAAAGATGAGTTAAATGTTCTCCATTGCACAATTTGCAAGGAAACTTAACTTTCTTCTTGGACTCCTATTTACTCTCCCCAATTATTACTGGGTTTGTTCACATAACCTTTCCAATCCTTATATTTCTTCTTACCACATCCCTTTTTCTTCCCATCAGATTGTTCATTTCCTTTGGGGTTAGAATTTTGGACAGAGTTAATAGTTAAAGGCTGAGAAGGCATAGGCATTAACGACGATACCTGAATCAAAGAAGCAGTTTATAAAGACAACTACTGTAATTGACTTAATAGGTTAGCCATGCTATGATCGATCGATCCGCCTATCTCGTTGGCATGGGGACCTGGATTCAGTTTGGCTAAATCGATCTTGGATTGAGGAGCATTAGGAAACATATTTTCAAGAATCCTAGACTGAGAATATATAAGTTATAATTGCTGGGTTCTAAAGATAACTTGTTCTTCGGTGAATACCCTAGAGAGTGATACATCCTTAGAAATTTCTAGTTGTAAAGATTTTAAAAACCATTTGAGAAGGAACTCATTAGGAATATAGGCTTTGATGAGCCTCTTCCTTCTTCGCCATGCCTAGATATGGTCAGAAATGTGAGTTGCCTTATCTTTTGGAAACTAGCCAACAACTCTGTTCCAGCATCATATCGAACGTACAACTAAAAATGGTTCAAAAAAATAGTAGCCAATTCACCAAATGAAGTAAAGGTACCCCCAGTAAGCTCTACATATGACTTAGCAACATTTCCAGTTAAGGTGCATTGGAACAATCTCAACCTAATTGAGTCGTCAGTTAGGGAGTTAGATGAACACCATAAATGGAATGTTGTTATATGGTCAGCTGGATCCTCCCTAGTCTTTCCTTCAAATTTTGAAATATCAGATGGAAGTTTGGTGGGAACCAGAGGCCAAGCCAAATTATATCGGATTGGATTGTTTGTCAATTTTGAGAGATCTAGAAAATTTAGGGTTGCTAGGAATGGTAAGCATGGAGGAGCTTGAGAATTCCACTCACCATGAGTAGGATTCCAAACATTTAAAAAAGAATATCCTAGATTTGTAGGGGCACCAGGTTGCCAAGGATTGTTCGTAGAAGAAACTAAACGTAAAGAAAACCTTGTGGTCCAGAAAAAATTAGAGTTTGACCACCTCCTACCGAAAGGTTACCATAACTGGGAATATTCCCCCCAAGCAAAGTATTAAAAGGAGAGGAGAGCCCTTGTTAAGGGTTCCATATATTGGTGAAGGGAGAATAACCCTAAAAGGTAATTATGGAGGAGTAAGGCATGTTCCCCTATTGACCAAAAGAAAAATGATTCCCAACTCCTAAACCACTAAAAGCAGGGTTAGTCCATCTTTGAAAAGGATTATAACTTTGACCTTGAGCAAAGAAAGGGTGTGATCCTAAAGAAGGGTTAGAATGAGCTATATGACCATTTCCAAAAGGAAAACCCTGGAAAGAGGCTGAAGAACTAGCCATAGAAGTCATGGTTGTGAAAAGAAAAGATCAGACGGTTAGAGGAACCAAGGGAATTTCACTACAAGGAATCCCAAAGGGGAAGGAACTAGTGCGGGAAGCAAAAGATTGGGTGCCCCCATGCAAATATGGAATGGAAGTAGAGACAAATATTGCAGTACTAGGAGTGATAGTAGATATAGAAATAATACCTCCTCCATGAACTGAAAGAGGAGTATGCACACTAGTAGCACTCATAGCTGGATTCGTTCTCCCAGCAATGGACATCAAAGGAAAAGGACGATAAAAAGTAGGGGTTGTCAGCCTATGAGTTGGGGTCCCAATGTATAATAGAACATTTGGATAACTAGGAGGAAGAGGTGAAGAAGGAGTCATAGGGGACTCATGAATCTCTTCAACCTCAAATCCGTCTTCCAATTGGAAGAGGACCCTAGAAAGGATAGGAGAATTCCTATCCAAATAAGGACTTAAACTAGGTCCACCTTGTGAAACTATAGCTTGAAGTGCAGGTTCAATGTTCAATGCGTCTATTGCTATTGATTGATAATTACCAGCAGAATTTCTCCTACGCCTTCTAGAAGAAGGCTTGACACTCGTAAGTGAGAGCCCACGGAGCCTCCTGGACCGACGAACTGGTCAATCAACCACTTTTAATTATTAAGAGAACTTGAAAAGACTCAAAAAATTATAAAGCTATGGCAATCTAGGAGCAAAGAGCACTTAGTGAAATGTCCCTAAAGATGCAATCAATCAAGCTACTTTTAGGTATTTCTGCTACAGGTGATTAGGACCGGACACTAAAATATAAGAAAGCTAAGTAAAGGACCTTCCGAAGATAGTTTGGGATCATTACAGCTGAATCCTACCAGTGAAGGTAACTGAAAAAATTATGCTGACCCCCAGTCAAAAGCCTTTGCCAGTGAAAGTAACCGAGCTTCATAATGACACCCTCCAAAAGTACTAAGGAGAGTGATAGAATGTCTGCCTTAGGTACCACGGGTATTCCCCCCCCCGTAGTCACCTATGTGGTCTCTACAAATGGAGACTAAGGTTCCCAGTTAGTATCGGTAACTAGGCGAAAAAATCTTTGGTAGGGATCCAACAAGTAGGAGAGGGGGTATCTTCTTCACTCCCTTCACTCGCCCTCGTGCTTAAATCCCATGATAAGAGAAGAGATTTCCTAGAAAACTTAACGACACTAAATTTCACTCTTTTAATCAACTTATATGTTTAAATTTAGAGTGGCCTTGGATAGTTAACTCTCCACACACCTATTCCAAGACCCTAAATGACCTAGACTAGTTGATGTAACTGTTACAAATAAAAAAATTCTAGTTCATTTTAGTTTTAGTGCTTGATTTTAAAGGCTTTTCTTAAGTCAAGGGTAAAATGGAAGTGCAACTTATGATGTTATTGAAGCAAAATGAAATCAATAGAAAACCTGGCTACATCCATATGAAACTCTTTTTTCTTTGATGAAAGAGGTTTCTACAAGGTTATATGAACAAACTACGAAAGCAAAAATTTCCTTTTTCTTTTTCAAAACACACACTCACACGCTCAAAATCTACAAAAAGACAAAAAATGCTTATAGTGAAACTATCCTAATGCAAACTATCCCCAACAAATAGAAAGATGGTCCACAAATTCCTCCTAGTGACAAAACGTTAATGAAACATTGATGAACTAGTGCATATTAGTGGTCATACGTACCAGTCTCACTATGGTCTATATTTTCTATCCCATTAGAAAAGAGAGAGCCTATCATGGAATAATACCAGAAAAAATCACTAGCAATAGTTACATTAAGATGCCTGAGCGTGTTTTTCTCCTGAACCCTTTCACGAGACCAATACTAGGCATTACCTATATAAATAATGCCACTTCAATGAATTTTAAAATGGAGAAGAAGAAAAGTTGTGCAAATGTTGACATGAGAGGAAAATATTAGACACGCAGTCGTGGTTGTGAGGATGAGTAGATATTTCTTTCATTAAAAACACACCACCGATTAAAATAAAATGATCAACAATTTCTATAAAATTGAGAGAATTACCACCATGCTTTCATTCAGATCAAAATAATTTCACTTTCGACGAATTCCCAATTCTTCCATGGTAAAAGGGAACCATACTAGCTTCTCTTAGAAGAATACGAGACTTTCTTTGGGTGGTAGTTTGGCTTGTTATCCCAAGCATTCAAACATTATACAAGACTTTGCTAAGAATAGTCAACCTCCAATACAAAGGGGATTTCTATCTGAATTACAGTACACTTACCAAGTCAATTATATGAATATTGACTTGATGGTGAAGCTACCACCTCATCATAATATTTTTACATAGACTAGTTGTTCTACACATGAATTCATTATAATCCCTACATTTGTGTTTGACCATTTTAATCTTTTGCCAAATCACTTTGCAAAATGGTTCTATTCAAATTTCAATTCCATTGTATGCAAAATGGAGCCTCAATGCCATTAGAAAAAACATGGAACATATCATTATATCCACAACTTTAAATGCTAACACCAACTACCCATCGCCGCTTATGCTAGTTGGTCTGAAAGAAAGAGAAACCCTATAATCCACGAAAATTCAAATTGTTTGTTGAATTGAAGGTTAATGATGGGCAAAGAGATTTTAATTAATACGAAGATACATGGAATCGTATATTATGAGAACAGGGATAAAACAATGA
Organism: Pinus taeda; assembly: GCA_000404065.3. Taxonomy (NCBI): domain Eukaryota; kingdom Viridiplantae; phylum Streptophyta; class Pinopsida; order Pinales; family Pinaceae; genus Pinus; species Pinus taeda. Next base: position 22,565 of record APFE030853072.1, on the reverse strand, counting down.
TGTGATAGAAGTATTGAAATTGAGTCACGAAAATGTCACAATTGTTTAAGCATGTATGTGTTTAACTAAGCATAGGGTAGGAAAAATGCACACAAAGATTTTACGAGTCAGACACAATGCATTACTATAGAGTTTGGTATGCCATGAGGATAGAGCTCACACAAATATGATCTATTGTGTATGGAGTGTGGGAGAGTGCTAAGCAAACAAATTGGTGCATGGACATATGTTGAAACTCACTAATGAGCACAAATATGAAACTAAATCGAAAGAGGAGGGTGAGAATGGCCATAGAAGAAGAAAGCCATAGAATTATACATAAAAAATTATGCACAATATTGCTAAAGAGAACCCGAGCTGCATAAGGAGTAGCACCCTAGTCAACAAAGGCCACAAAACTCATGGCTCACAAACTGTAAGGCCATAAAGCCTATGGTAGCTCTAATACCACTATTGAAATTCATGAAAACAAAAGATTGATTTGATAAGGCATGAGATACTTTACTACTCAAATGTACAAAAATTAATACATATATTAATAAAATGTGTGATCCTTGATTTTCATCTTCCAATATATCTCTTGGGCTTCTATGACTGTTGGCATTCCTCCACATCAACCCTAATGGATTAGGTGTCCAATGAAGAGACATAGGTATTCATCCATCTACCTACTTAATGGTGTCTTACATCTATCATGTCAATCCTATAATTATATTATATGGAGAGAAAGATTATCAGTATTGCAAAGTTTAATGGGTAGCATTGTACATGGTGTGGTGAAGAAATGACTAATGTTTTACTAGGTAGACATTTTTCCTTACAATTTAATGAAATACTATCAAATGTTAAGTTCTTTGATTTTTAATCTCCCGCAATATTATTTGATGAATGTAATATGCAAAAATAATTAATTTATAGGTGTGGGTTGGTTTTGGACTCCACTAGAGGAACTAATATAAATTTATTTTCAAACTTTGTGGAAGAACAAATGTATGAGACACTTACTCAAATTTGTGATCATTTATTTTCTTGTTTATATGGAATTATATTCTACAAATAAACAACTAAAATAATTTATGAAGCTATCAATGTGTCATATAATATAGGGGATTGATATGTGGATGAGAATTTAACCTATGTTAGAGTATATGGGGCAACTTAGCAATTTCATTTGGTGCTTGACTTTGTTCTTGATAGGTTGGTGATTAAGGAGATTTCTTACCAAAACATCTTCCATGGTTTTAAAATACCATTGAGTAAATAAAACCAGAGTTTTTGTCTTATATATGATATTTACATTGGAATGCATGGCTTTAGTAACACTACATCTATTGAGATGGAAGCTCATGCTATACATAAATATAAATTCATAAAGAGTAGGTTTAGGAGACATGACCATAAAGATGTGATTCAAAATCATGCCAAGGGAGTGGAATATACATGGTCTTACATAGATGAGGATTGAAATAAGAAAGGCCCTATAAAGGGAAAAATATTTAATTAGGTACTACATAAGAGGCTGAGGTTAAAGAAATTAAGTTGTAGTTGGAAGTTGAAGAAGCAAGGAGGAAAACTGAAGAAATAAGGTTAGAGAATGAAAGAGTAACCTAGTAGTAGAAAACTAATGAAAAAAGGTTGGAAAAAGAGATGAAGAAAAAGGAAGAGGAAGAAGAAAGAATGAAGGTTTAGGTAGTTATTAAATTTGAGAAATAGAAGAGGAAACAACAAGAAATAATAGAAATTAGCATATTGGAAACATCAAGGGATGAGCCAATTAAGGATCTTTATGTTCAAAGTTTCCAAAAGATGAGCACTTCTAGGATAATCACTAGAAGTGATTTACCTATACCCACTCCTATGGATGTAGCATATCTTGATAACTTTTATAGAAAGAACAAGCAAATAGTGAAGCATTCTCAGAGTTAGAGAAAATGTATTTTTGATAAAGAAATTGTCTTGACTTCTAAAGCTATTTTTTTAAATAGCAAGGAAGCTAGATTAAAATCCATAGCACATGTATAGTTGGCATTCACTGAGAAATTGTAAATTTAGTTAAGTCATCAATAAAATGGAGAAACATGAAGATAAAATTTCTAATTTAAAAAATGAAGTCAATTATTATCAAACCTACTAATATAATCCCACCAGTTTCGTTAATTATGCTCTCATAATTTAGGACAAATTGAATGCTATGTAGAGAAATTTTTATAGAAGAGAGAAAATAGTTCTAAGGCATATTAACACCAAGTTATTTCTTTAGAAACACATTTTACCCTAGAATATTACAAAAGATGATGTACAATTGCACTTTAATTTTGTTAGAAGGTGGGAAGGATAGATGCATATGTTGGATCCTAGTGTAGCTCTTTTGATGAAATTTAAATTGTTTATATTAATCATGGTTTGGATTATTGGAATAACTTGGCATAACAATCTTCTGAGAACATGGGAGTATAAATCGATGGAGTTACCGAGATCTAGCATGTCAAGTTACATATAAATGCAATTTACCTTCCTTGGGTTCTATGGTTGATTATTTCAATAAGATTGAATCACCAAAGAGAATTTTCTCATAAGAGATTTTGGTTTATAGTCTATATAGTTGAGAAATTATGTTGAAGTTCCTTCAGAATATATTGTAAGGATTAAAACCACTTTTCCTTAAAGTGGAAAGCATATCAAAAAATTAAGAAGTAATATCCTTATATCTTAGATTTATTTATTTATTTATCAACATCTATTTCCACGAACCATTTGTGTTAATGATGTTTTTAATATTGGAAAGTGTGTAATGACAAAGAGAATTCAAATGGTACACATTAGTTAACAAGGTTGCATAGCTAGAGTTCCCTGCCGTTTAGTTTAATTTAGCTATTAATTTACTTTGTATTTCTATGATGTAATTAGTTTAGTCCAAAAATTGGTCAAATGTACTATTGTTGTCATATTGTTTCTATTCAAAGATGTTATATAACAAGTTCACTTTTTCGTTTAATGTGTCATCTATTGAGCCAATTAGTCCAAGAACTTTTTGTGCTTCTCATGGGTGGCATTAGGAAATTGTATCTACAATGTAAGCCTTTTTTTATTTTCACAAACTTTTGTATGGTGGAATTTTGCAAGCTTTAAAACAAGATGGTTCATGATTGCATTATCTCTGGCTAGGTAGAGATAATAAGCATTTTTTCCTCTTGGATTGTCTTATGCACACCTACATTAAATTTTAGTTTCAAAATATGTGTTATAATTCCGACCTTTTTAATATTGTTTTTCTCATCAAATCACAATGATCGAGGAACATGATTTTTTAAATATAGAAATAGAACATCGAGGAACATGATTTTTTCAATATAGAAATAGAATTTGGAAAAAAAGAAGAAGCAATTTCTTTACCTAACAGATAAACTAAATTTAATCTAAACAAAAGTTAACTGCCATCATTACCATCCTTGTTAACATGATATATTATTATAATTATTAATCAATATTATACTTAATTAAATTTTATAAATTGATCTCATCATGATATAATAATATTTATAAGAAAAACAATGTCTGTAGTGGTTATTGTTGATGGGGTTTTGTATTTTCTAATCACAAATAACCTTAATTCCATATATAAAACAAAATACTATCTCCAATTGTAATTTAACCTATTGTCTTATGTGTCTATATAGTACATAATACAATGGTGAAAGTCATTTATTTCTTCTAATAAGTTATAATATTGTCATCAACCCTTTAAGTTTCACATAGATGATGATTTTTTTTGACCGGTGACGTTTTAGGAATTATCCAACACTTTGTTTACTACGAGAGTTTGATTTTATTTTTTATGTACTTAAAAAATACTTTTGATATATTATATTAGGGTTGATCCCCTCGTAATATGTCGATTTTTTTTTATACTCTAATTCATTATCCCACCATAAGTGATTTTTAAATTTGTATGTAATAATGTTTTTAATATTGTCATTATTATGCAAAGTGGCATCTTCTATTCCTAATTATTTAGCTGAGACTTGGCATCTTTATGCCAACCTTTCTTAAGCCACAAGTTATTTTCACTAGAGTTAGCAACAATCTTATGAAGCCTATTGTCTTCCATGTTGTTTATCATGTTCTTATACATTAGGTAGATAGTCATAGTTGTGCTCTCAATAGGGAAATACCTGCTTTTATGAGGAGGATAATTTACAACTATTTTTAAGTCCATTATTAACTTTTCGAGGATAATTTACAACTATTTTTAAGTCCGTTATTAACTTTTCGCCCTCCATTTATTCTGTTCTCAATGTTGTAGCTTCAACTAACCTTGCAACAAATATTGATTTTGAGATAGGTGTGCAAAGTCACTTCCTTCAAACAATTGTTTTCATACTAGAAATTAGCATAAGTAATCTTTTTAGATTAAATTATTGTAACCTTTAATATTTGTTCATGGATAAAGTACATTTAATTGCTTCTTGAGATCAATATACTCGTCATCATAAGAATAATAACATTTATGTAAAAAAAACAATTAATATTCAATGGAAGTATCTTATTTTTGTCCAAAAACATATAC
>APFE030853072.1:0-17235 GCA_000404065.3 Pinus taeda | reverse complement strand
GTAAACGTATATTAACCATATCTCCTCGAAATTCATTTACTTCATTAATTTCCATCGGACCATGCATTGTATTGGCATAAACCCAATATTTTGCTTCATGGAACTGACTGTATAATCTTGCTTTAGTACCACCCACCATCAAATCATGATAGAAATAATTTATTTGCTCCAGAACACTAATCAGTGACCCTCACAACACAACAGATGGCAGATGGTATGGGCAAACAACTATATGGGCAAACTTTTTTATTAGTCGACCGTCCGTGCTCTAAATTTTAACGTTGCATTTAAAATATGACATGGACTGAAGAGGGAGGCCAGAAGAAATAAGAAATAATAATTATGGTAGTGATAAAATTTACTATTTCTATTATAGATTTAAAAATATATGGTATTGATAAAATTTATTATTTTGATTATAGATCTAAATATTTCACTAAATGGAATAGAAATAAGTGAAGTTGATTGTGGTGGTTTTTTGTTTTTTTGTTTTTATTAAATTTGGTAAGGTTATATTTTTATTATTTTTAATTTCTTATTTTAATGAGCGACAACATAATATTTAAATTCAAGATTAATATTTAAATTCAAGATTTTCACTTCCACGAAACTTCATTTTTATAATCATTACCATTTGAACTACCTCAAATTGACAAGTCAACTGTTGTTTGATTTACATTTACTCTTATAAAAAATGAAAATATTTTCTTCACTTTATTTTGTTAATTTTAAATTATATTTAAAAATTTGTCATTTCAAAAAAAAGTTTTTAAAAACATAAAGCAATAATAATTTTCTAAGTAAAGGTAGATATGACTAGACTTTTGAAGGAGTGGATGTGATTAAAATGAGTAACATGATATTTCCTTTTTATGAATATTTAGATTTTCCATTTAACTCGGGTAATATATAGATATCCTTGTGGCTTTTCTTTTCCATGGATCTCTTTTCTATAGAAAAATACTCGAGTATACAGAAGTCCATAAAAAGCAGTGTATTTTGATCTTTCTTTTAACGTTCATGTATGTTGATTTCCTAATTGTTAATGTATTTAGTGTTATAAGAAGAGCTTCGGTGAAATTCACATATAGAACGATCTTTGTCGACGCTTTTGGAACCAACTAGTGTGGTTCATCGTCAGGACAAGTTGAAGACAGATCCAACTACACCTGTTAAATAGACTGAGCAGAGACTCCAATGGCTATATCTGACTCTAGGACTCCAACGACTATATTTGACTCTAGGACCCAGGTCAAATTTTATTTAATTTATTTATTTTATTATATTATTTTATAATACTATACTTAAAAAATTTTTTTATTAATTAATAATAATATTATTATTCCTATTATATGTATAATATCTAATATATTTAATAAATTCTAATTCATGAAACAAGTAAAATTAAATTAAAATTTAAAGTAAATTACCTTCTTAAAATAATGACTGTATTTTTTTTTTATATTATTGTTATAATATTATTATATTTAAAACATTATTATTACTAATTTTTTATTTTTGTTTCATAATAACATATTCCATTAATCAACACCAACCTCGGAGATAAGCAAAATTAAGGCTCCAAACACATAAACACACTCATTCTCATAGTAAAAACACTCAATATTAAATATAATAAAATTAATAACCTAAAAGGTTGTTAGTAAATAAACTAATTACTATTCTCCTATTTATTATATTAATGTTATTATATATTAGTTTAATTTATGGGAATAAGTAAAAATAGGTGAAAAAGGGGGACTAGCGCCCAACAAATTCTATTATTTATAATATACCACCACTAGGTTGCTACAATTAAATAATTTTAAAAGATGTTATTATTATTCCAAGTTTTTTATTATTATGGAACTAACTAACATAGGTAAGTGAATAAACTAAACCATTGGTAAGTTTTAAATTATTAATTTAGTTAGAAACAATCTTCCTAAATTTTTGTATATATGTGTATAATCTAATCATAATGTTAGGTTAAGATATATATATTCACATGTTAAGGTGAATCTTAAGATTCCTAATTAATAATGGTGAGTAAGATGCTTTATTTAATTCAATAATTATTCTTAATGTTATGAGTTTGTTAAGATGAAAAATAATTTTAACGGTTAGTTTTTTAAAAAAGGTAAGTGAGTAGTTTATTTCATTAGTTAATTATTCTTCATGTTATACTAATTTGTTTATAAAATTATTTTAATTTATTAATTAATACTTTTATATATATATATATATATATATATATATAATATATATATAAAAATAATAATAATAATAATAATAAAAATAATAATAATAAGATAAGAATAGAATAAGAATAAGATAAAATAGCCAAAAAAAAGTTAACTAATCTAACAAACATAAGATCAAAATAATAAAAAAAATTTTGATCCAAGAATAAAAGTAAGTTTAATTACAGGCCAATACATTATAAATATATTAAATAAAACAATATCAGTTAATCAACCAATCAAATTAAATTAAAACTCAAGACACCATAATAAAGAAGAATAATAATACGAGTAGTAGCAGACAGTTAAAAGAGGATAAAGATAATAATATTATGAAATAGTTAACGATATATAACTATATTAACAGTATACATAATCAATAAGATCACTTAGGATAAAAGAAACATCAAACTGGAAAAACGACAAGGAGAAAAAGGAGGCGCAGGACGGGAGAAAATCCACAAGAAAACCACAAGAACAAGGCGGAATGGAAGGTACCAGGGAGAACGATGAACGCACCCCAGACCAACCCGGGGGGGTTTGGGGGGGGGGAAGGGAAAGAAGCCCTAAGAAAGGGCAGGGATCCAACATCTACTTACCTTCCATCCATCATCTCTGTTGAGATTGTTAGGCCTTCGCTCAATTTCAATAGCTTCCCTCAATTTGCGAGGATGGAACTGAGCAACTTTGGCAATAACTTTGGTCTCCTCAATACAAACATGGTGCTTTGTCTTGTTCACATGCTCAGCTAAGGCTGAAGACTTAGTTCTCCCATGCCTGAGGTCTACTGCATGTTCACAAATTCTCTGCTGGATGGAGTGCCCCGTTTCCCCTATATAGGGAGTCCCACATGAACAGGGGATCAAATAAACACCCTTCATGTCTTTAGGGTTAACAGGGTCTTTCACCGACCGAAGGGAATTACGAATAGTCCTGAGGGGCATGAAGATTGAGGGAATATCAAACCTCCTAAGGATTCGAACAATCTTGTCCGTGGTCCCTTGGACATAGGGAAAATAGACAGTTGCTTAACCATACAACACTTCTTTATATTAAAAAAGATAATACAACACTTCTTTATGTTAAAAAAATTAATACAAAATGGCGTTACGGATTTAATACAATTGATTAACCATACAACACTTCTTTATATTAAAAAGATAATACAACACTTCCTTATGTTAAAAAAAGTAATACAAAATGGCATTACGGATTGTATAATTGTACAACCAACCATCAAATAAACCAAATAAATTATTTACTGATAACACCAATACTATTAACCGACTACTGCTAATCATCATTACATAATAAAATCAAAATAAACTGAGCTAATCAAACTTTAAATAAACAAAATTAAGAATATATTAAAAAAATAAATGAATTTTATTTTTAAGGTTTATTTATATATTGTTATTTAAATTTTTAGTCAAAACTTCGTAATTATAAGGTTATAAAACCTATGTAGGGTGAGGAAGTTCAATAGATATTTGAAAAGTCACAAAATTTCTCTTCATTATTTTCAATTATTGATTTTTTTGTGATTTTTTTTCACTTATTTGAATTTGAGTTTGATAGTTTGAGATATTTGGTTATTATAATATATATTTAAATTAAATTAAAAAATATTTTGAATAAATTATATTATATGAAATTAATATATTTTTTTTTTTTTAAGCTGGGGTGGGACTTTCCGATTTACATGTCCATTATGTACTCCTCAACGGGGAAGGGTAGCCCAAGATTTGAACCCAAGACTTCCAGTTCGGTGAGTCTTCATTTCCAAGGCCCTTGCCGCTTGAAATACCCCATATGGACATATTATATGAAATTAATATTTAATTCCAATTTATCTTTACAATTTTTAAGATATTCTAATAATATTTAATTCTATTTTATTTCTCAAAATTTTAAGTTATTCCATATTGGTATTGTTTTTAATTAAAAAGTCAAAAACAGTTGCACCGAAGAGATGAAGACAGTCACTTTGAAGCATAAAAAATATATGGTTTATATTCAATTGGGAAACATCATGTTGATGAATGACCTTGAAGTATTTTGGAGGCACGTCAGCGACCCACAAGCACAGTGGGGCTGGCATCGAAATGTTTCGAGGATTGACTCTGCAACGATGATGGTTGGTTTATCCAAACGTTCTTAACCAACAATGTCCCCACCAAACTGAGTAAGATTAGGGAGATGAACTAATAAAGTGACCTGTGAATGGCCATTTTTGGACGAAATCAATTTGTTGTATGCAGGAATGCTTAGACTTTCCTAGATTTCATATATGTATTAATTTTAGTTATATTATGCTTTACATATCTTCTTGTTCTTTTGAATGACGCTAATAAGATGGGTATGGAATTTTAGTTTTCTATAATGGCAGGCAATAAAATCACCTTGAACTATATGAATTATTTGTATTTTTAATCTAAAGGTTTTATTTTTATTTTTTAAGTTATGAATACATTGATTTCGTTCAATTGTCTAGAAGAATAATCCTCTTCGGTTATGTTAATTGGTTCATTCTCTTGAATAGAAGGCGAAAAGCCTAAAGTGAATGCCAGCTATGATAGAAGTTCAAGCGACTTTGTGGAAGATAAAAAAAAAATAATGAGTCAATGACTTGTATTAATATGCACATCTTGTGAGTAATATGCAATTGCATGTTCATATAAATCTGTCTATTAGTTTCACGAGTGTGTTCAACAATTGTATCAAAGAAAGGTTGGCTAAAGGTGCCTTTGCCATTCTAAGCTTATCAGAGCTGGTGTAAATTAGGATTATTTCTTTTCCATATTCTCTATATTCTTAGTCCTGCCCCTCTGTCACTCAAATATGCAACTATGAACATGTTGGGGCGTTTTGTTGTTCCTGAAGGATCAATTGACCTCTACACATTAAATCATCATCCCAAAGTTTCGTCTGTTTATTTCAAGGTTGTCCACACAGTTTTTGCAAGAGACCGTGATAATGTCATCTAACTTGTATGGTCTAATGGAAAGTAAAGGCATACAAATGAAAGGAACAACTCACGTTTACTAAAAGAAACAACCCATACTCGGCTTCTAGACTTCAATCTTAAATAATAAAGATTGATAAAGGAATCAAATCATTAAGTCTCCTGCCAAAAATAGTAAAGGAATCCAATTGAATATAAAGTTGTTTCCTAGGGAATTGCATTTGCAAGAAAGGAGCATCACTATAACTAGAGATGAATTCACCAGAAATGATCTAAAATCATAAGAATTAACAACTCTACATTAATCAACAAGAAACAAAAATGAAAGCTAATATTCCAAAGAACCAATTGCAATAAATCTAACTCTGTGATATTCGACTATATCTACTGCAAAAACTCATACTTTAATAGAAAATCTGATTAACGACAAGTATATTTAGAGAAAGAACAAATAATCAAATAACAAGCATTGAGAGTGGAATACAAAATTAATAATACAAGAAAGGACAATAGTCATTCTAGGACTAGGCCCAAAATCGTTGGAATTCAACTGCCTCATGGCTAACTGGGTGCAATAAGTTAAAGTCGAACTGCAAACGTCTCCATCAAATTATAACGAGTAAACAAGAAATGTTTGTAGAGTTTTACAATATAGATCAAAATTATTATATATCACACTCTTCTCTCTCTCCTTCCCTTTTACTAAGGTTCAATCCCTCCTTATATTAGAAAATGAATCTATTTTCAAATAGAGAGCGATCGTGAGAATCTGAAGATACTCAGGATGCTCTATTAAAATTACAAAAATATCCATCGTTTCTCGGAATAAAAAGGTCAAGATATTTTCTACAACTGATTCATCCACAATAGAAGTCAATCTCATTCAACTAGCTATAATTAACCCGAACAATCCCACATAATCGTTCTTCCTTGACTATTCCTGGGAACAACATCCAGTATTAGATATCCTTGTTCAAATAACAGTTAAAATCGTAAGTAAACCATGCCTTTCATAGTTTAAATCAATTCAAAAGAGATCAAATAATGAAAGGACATTGACTCCTTTCTAGAATCTATATTGCACAACTTATCACATTCCATACACAAAACGTCTTGGAAAACAAACATAAAAATAATAAATACGATAAGAAAATTGTATTGGTTACGAATCCCAACATCACTCCCCAGCTTGCCTTTTTTCATGACCTCATGCAAAAAAATGATTGACATGAATATTAGTTAGGGAATAGGCTGGGTAAGTTTCCTGTCCTACATGCTAGAATCTATTCCTACTCCAGACTTCTTGAAAGGCATCATACTTACTTGCCTTTATCACGTCATATTCAAATTTGTAGGAGGATTGAGGACACCAGATTATGGGGCATTTGTATTTGCACCCCATCCAACTAGGACCTTTTTCTAACACCATATGAGCATAATCCCGTGACCTACTCATAGCATGCTAGAAATTCTGAAAGCTTAAATGTTCTCTATTTTTAATTTCACCAAATGATGTCTAGCATGTTTGTTTGGCTCCTTGGAGAACTTGAACCTTGATGCCCCCTAGTTATTCTAGTCCTGATAACAAAACTTCATTGTGAATGGGTGGAAACAACACCACTAGATTTTAACATCAACATTTTATGATGGATAAATGTGTGTACAAGGATCCGTGACTCCCATCTAACCCAGAGGTCCAAGCCAAGCTCTCTTCTTTGAAATGTATGATAAGATTTAGCGCACTTGATATGATTCCGAGAGAATGATATAAAAGCTTGAAATTTCCATCCCCTATGAAAGGAACAAGATTCTCATCCACCTTCTCTTCTAGGAAGAAGTTATCATGTACAAATCACATAAGAAGTACCTTGTATTATCATCTTGCTTATGAAAAGATGTAACAAAGTCTATGGTTGTCTTGACTGTATTGTAACAAAATTGTTTAAAAACTCATGTAAAAATATATAAGGCCATGGTGATGGGACACGTATTCCAAGCTGAAAGGTGGGGGAAAACATCCTAATGGTTGTTGATTCAGTTTATTATGCCTAAGGAAATTAGAAAAGGAAATGGAAAAGGCTTTGGAAAGGAAAAATGGAATATTTATTTATGAAAATAATGGAAATTAGGAAAAAAAGGAGGTGAAAGGTCACAGGTTGCATGTGAGGAGGAAAATGAAGGAAAATAATAGAAAATGAAGAAAATAGAGGCCTCATTAATAAAAAGGCTTATGAGGATAAGCTGGTAAGATTTTGACAGGTTTTGGTGGAGCTCTCTTCTATTATACTCTCTTTATCATACTCTTGGATACTTAGATATTTCTTGGAGCACTCTTGGAGAATGTGGTATGCTTGGAGTTTTATAGTAGGAAGGCAAGGGAAGAGTAGGAAAGTGCAAGAGGACACCGAGATCAACAACTGCAATGGGTTTTTCTTGCAGGTACCAAGTTGCATGTATGTTTCCCTCACTCGTTTTGTGGTGCATGAAACATGCAAATGGTTTCTTGTTTATGATCTGTCACTAGCATGGATGATTGCCTAGTCTTGCCATTTATTAGATAGCTGTGGAGATTGTGGTTTTATTTCCTTGTTTTGTTTTGGCTGGTTATCCTATTTCCTTAGCTTGGGATGAGTTATTAGTTCCTGGAGCCTTGGTTGGACAAACACACTTGAAGCCCTTGGTGGGTTGAATTACTACTCCTGGAAGCCCTGGTTGGGATAATGCTCTGGAAGCTTGAAAAATGTTGTGGGTTGAGTTACTAGTCCTGGAGCCTTTGTTAGACAAATGTTTTGGAGCCTGACGACATCTATGGTTTGAGTTACTAGTCTTGGAAGGCAGGTTGTAACAAACGTTCTAGAGCCCTGTATGGTTAGGATAGAGACTGATCTGATAATGGTTTAGTGATGTTTGACCATGAGGTGGAATCATTGTTTGATGGGTTGAGGTGGATGGCCTTTGGAAGCTCTGGATGAGTTTTTATTGATGTGTTCTATGAAATCCCACATTCATTCTTGGAATATGGCATGGGGGTGAATGGCTGAAGAGAGATTTGGCTCAACCATTCTACAGTGAGGTGGAACGTGGAAGTCCCATCGCAGGTTTGGATTTTTCATAATTAATGAAAGGTTATTTCTCCTTGTATTGCTATGCATATTATGATGGATTATATGTGGTCTATAGCAGTGTACTTTCATTAGTATTTCTGTTACTATTATGCTTGTTATGTAAGTGTTTTTTGGCAGTATCTATGTATGACTCTCATCATGTTTTTACTTATATATGAATGAACAATGTATCTATGGTCTAATGGGTGGAATGGAAGTTAATGTGTTGAAGCATCAATGCTTCATGGAGAATATCAGATAAGTATGAGGACCCTATGCTCAGTTATGTTATTTACACCTACAGATTACATATTTGTGATATCTTTGAAGAAATGCCGGCCAGAGCTAGTAGGGGTCCAGTCAAGGTCTTAATCAAGTAATTACATTAGTAATGCTATTTCCATGTTATCTTATTGATCTGAAGGCATAATTCAATTATGGGTAGTGACCTAGGCTCTGGGCTTGGAATAGTGGCTCAAATCGCGGGGACACTAGGAAAAAACCAGGCAAAAGAGTCCTTGGATGCTGGCAGGCAAGCCTGTGAGAGTGTCCAGAGGTCCCTGGACGCTGTCATGCATATAACATGAGAGCGACTATGGGTTAAGTTATCCAAAAGTTTAGTGGGACCCAAGGGAAAGCTACCTGCAGTATTGAATTGGTTCCTGAGGGTCCTGAGGTTGATGTTGAATGTTTGTATGGTGTGTTTGAATCAGTTCTACTTCCTTAATGTGACTTACGAGGCTGAATCATATTGTAGTGGCCTCTCATTGCATGTTTACCTTGGCTGGTCGGTTGCTTGGGTAGATGTGGGAGGAGGGTGTTACACGTATGTCATCTACTTTAAGTAATAAATATCATTCTAACAAAAATAAAGCATAATTCTAGGCCAAAGATCTACATGATAGAGCATCATAATATATACAACAAATTTCCTTTATTTGTTCCATGGCCTTTTCAGGATGACCCCTTAGAGTCTAAATATTTTTCTTAGCTATTCTAAGCTCAGGATAAGTCTCATCTTCCATGATTTCCAATGATTTAAACTTTTGAAGTAGCTCTTGATGCTCCTTTTGAGGCACTACCTCTTTCTAGTACTGAGTTATAGTTTCTTGTTGTTCCTTAATTGTTTTATTTAAAACTTGAATTGTGGCTTCTACAATTAAAGGAGTATATGAAGGTACATGTTCTTCCTGTGCTCCTCTCGTAATTAAGATTGGTGAATCTGTTTGGGTCCCTGCTTCATTAGTCAAAACATCAATTATTAATGGGTCCAACTTAGTTTGAGTTCCCACAGCAGAAGTAGCGAAAATTCGGTTTGAGTTTCATACTCCTAGACTTCTCTTTTCTTATCATTTTCTTCTCATGACTCCTTTGAGGTTTAATGTCCCGCAACCATTTCTTTAATTGGCATGCCTTCCTTTGTAGCCTACTATTTTCTTTTCTCAACAACTCAATTTATTTTCTAGTTTCGATTTTCCTTTTATCCTTCATGCCTTTTCTGATCTTTTGTGTAGATTTTTTCGCTAGAGTAACTGAAGAAGAGGAAACAATGGCTATGGCCTCGGGTTTTTCAACTATCATTTCTTGGTTGGATTCAATTGTGACATCGACTACAGGTTCTTGAGGTTTTATTGGAAAGTCAATATTGACTTCTCACTCCACATTTTCCAAAGGAAATTGTAAAGCTACTTCTTCAAGGGAAAGGGGTTCTAGGATAGTTACAATGGAATCTGCAGAATGTTCTTGAAGAGAAGAAATTTCAGGTTCTCCTGAGGATTCTAAAATAAAAGTAGCTATAGAATTATGAGGAGAGGTTGGATAATTAAGAAGCTTCTTCTGGTCAGAAGGATTTTTTAAACAAGTTGCAACTTCTTCTAAATTCAGAGACTTAAGAAAATTCTCCAATCCTTCTAGAGTTTGGAATACCTCCATTTCCTTCTCTTGAGGAGAATTCTCTTGATGGATATCCTATTGTGATCCTTTTGTATCAAGAAATTCCTGAGGCCCACTTTCTTCCAACGACTATTCATAGGAGTCTATAGGTTTTCGTGATTTAGCCAACCTAGCCAATCTTCTCCTTTTTCTAGGTAGGGAGGCCAAGAGGGAAGCCATTATTTTTTCTACCTTGATTAATTGTTGAGGGGTTTGGGTTTGTGATGTTACCTGTGGGGCACCTTCTATTGTGTATTTTTAGTTTTGATTGGCCTCCTCATTCACCTCTAGCTGCTCATTATTAAATAGGGTATCTCCAGAATCTCCAATGGGTGCTTCACTTTCTAGTGGAGCCTTATTGTTTCCTAAAAAATCTTCCCAACTAATTTGTACTTGATTCAAACCTCTAAAAAATATCAATTTTATGAGCCCATAGTGAGTTACATATGAGGCTTGGTCCCTATATCTTTTAAGCCTTAAAGCGGTTTCATGCAATAACAAATTCATAAAATAGGGAAGGTTTAGGATTACCTTTCGTCTCAATGTTGCCATTAATTTCAAATGTCGACCTATTACCACATCATACCATCCATTGCATGAAATGTACCTTTGGAAGATGCCTTCTAATTCCTTCCATGTTTCTGGCAATAAGGTGAGATTTTACCCTTTCCCTTTCCTCACTAGTTCCTCTCCAGGGTTCGCAAACAAGAACATTGTGCTTTGTAGTGGAGTATGTATTTCAAACCAATTCTGTCCTTCTATGGAAAGGCCTATCACTCCTACCAAGACTTCTTTATTTACTTGTATCTATCTTCCCTTTACCACTATTACCCCATTGCTCAAATTCCATGTAAATTCCAAGACGATTTCATTATGAAAACCTCGCAGTCACAGGAAATAGTTTGACCACCGTACTTGATCCAGAATATTGCATGCTTTCTCAAAGATTCACAATTGGGCAGGTTTGCTACACACCGATGACCACCCATTTTGATTGTTCCACAAGGAGCAATTTGGAGCTAGCAACACTAGAGTTCAGAAAATATAGAGATAGAATGCTGCATAGAGTTGAGAATTCAACAACCATAACATGCAATGATGTTTCTTTTTAAAAAAGATTAAGCGTCATTGTATATTTGGCCTTGCACACCCCAATGAAGTTAGATATATTCCATGATATTCCACCATGTGTTTGATACATTAATAGAATTGACATGATGATGCAGGAGCATCCAGCTCTGAGGAGGCAGAATGAGGCTGGCAGTCTCAGAGAGAAACATAACACACAGTCACTACGTATAGCTGGACAGGTGTCAAAACCTTGTCGGTTATTTTATTTCATTTACTTGTTTTATTTACTTTTTTTTAGTATGCTGATAGGATTCGGTTAAATTAGTTCATGCACTGATTCTGTCTTATTTTGGGAATTAGAAACAGAAACATAACTGTTAGTTAATTAATTTTCTTTAAAAGCATTGTATTAGTTATAGACAGTTAGATAAAAACAGTTGCCCAAATCTGTTGGGACAGTTCCACTGAGAAAGAACAGTTAGGTTCTTTGAGTTTAAAGATAGCAGGGGTATGATTGTAAAAGGTTCCTCTCTCATATGAAAAAAAGAACAGAAGTTACAGTCATTTCCAAAAACAGATAATTATCGTTTATTCGTTTCCTTAATCATCACTGTGATAGACAAATTCTTGCATCGTAATATAAATTCCTGTACAATCAAATTGTGTTTGAAATAACAGACAGATACAATCTATAAGTGGAGTGGACGTGACAGTCACAACACTATCCGACGGAGCGCATACCAAGTTGCACACACAAGCCAACATCCAGAAGAATGCATAAGAGTAGCGGACGCTAACAGCCAAAGACATTCCCATAACCAGAGGACGAAAGTCTGTGCTTATGAAAAGGAGAAATACAGGTATTTCATAAGAACCCCTGATTTATTAAAAACAGAATAAAGTGCCGTAGCAAGCTAACAAAATATTGTATCATTCCATACGATTATACAAACCCTCATATACTGTTCAGAATATCAAATAGAACAGTGCATTATAACAAAACAGTACCATAAATTAAGAACAGAAACTAGGAGCATAGACTCGACATTCGAGCAGAGAATGATACAATAGAACAACGCTTCAAAAATTGGCATAGCCATCAAGGGAACAACATTCCGAACAACATATATATATAGCCAGAAGCCAAAACAGTTACAACATAATTATCATCGAAATCAACAGGCAAGGGTTTGGATAAACCCTAGGGTTTTACATAGCTGAGTAAACAAAAAGTGACAGGAGGAGGGTTCGAAACCCTGAACCGTTCAGAACATCACCAAATAATGCTACATAGTGCGACGGCTTAAAAGCCCGTCAAAACCCAACGAGGGTTTGAGTCAAAAGGAGTTCGACAATCATATACAGGAGTAAGGCCGAGGCAACGCCAAAGAGAAACCACTATACAGACAACAGAGAACCCTATCGTTCCACAGCACAGGCAAACCATCCTAAGAAATAGAAATAACCTACAACAATTATAGTCATATATGTGAAGACGCTACCTGGAGAGAGCCGCGAAGAGAAGTTGATTAGGAACACCGCGAGCACGGGTCAGTCGCCTCGACTCACCTGCAACCAAACCAAAGACGGGTTAGAGACCTGTAGGAATACATATATGAGCGCTTAAAATTGAAAGCAAAACCAGGAGGGACCAGGAATCTTATCAGAAAACCTGGGAGCCGAGACGAATACCATAACAACCATAAAACCCTGAAAGACCATGGCAGAGGAGGTTAGAAACTGAAGGAGAAAGGCGGAAGTATGATAGCAAGGAACCATTCCTTACCTGCACATTAGGGACGAGGCGCAGGGTTGGAAGAAAGGACCTGTCATGGAATGAAACCAACGATTAGCCAGATCGAAAATAGTGTTAACATCAAAAAGATAAACAGACAAATATACAGTCAACCAGTTGTTATCGTGCAGAGCCAAATGTGCCTTCACAGGCCGTCAAGAACTCACCGCCCATAACTATCGAAGACGAAGGATAGCCACAAAGTCGGTATTCGAACCAGAATCCAGAGAACCAGAGTTTCCCCATAGACAGAGCAAGTTTTCAGCGCGACAGAACAACGAGAATGACGAAATGACGGAGCATGAGTTGACAAAAGTCGGGTTGGTGTGAAGAGAACTGGCAGGTGTGGGTGCAACCGGTCAAGACCTTTCCAGAACCCTAAAACCATTTTCGAGGAGAGTACCAACATTTAAGGTCAACCATAAAGAGCGTCTGGACGCGGGTCTTTTGTCAGAGATATTTTGTGTTAAACGGCGGGAGGCCATCACATGACTTAACGAATAGGGATATACTAATTAGACATAATGGAATAATTGTAAAAAATAGAAATAAAGGGTGAGGCATGTGACATAATTATTGGATGCATTAATCATAAAGCATGATGACAGGACTAGATATTATGACACCTAAATCATTAAAATAGGAGCAAAAGCATGTGAATATATTTTAAACGCTGGAAAATGGATAAGGAAATATTTGCCAAAAGATTACCTTTAGAGAAAAACGGAAGAAATTTAGAATAGACTTAGAGGCTCTTCAAAAATATTACATCCATGATATGTAAAATTAAAATTAATTGTTTATGCATACTTATCATCACCACTTTTCAAGGAAAGATCTAGTAATTTTCCATGTTAAGCCAATGATTTTGTATTATTATTGCTTAGGGAGGGTGAAATTTCTAACTTTAGATGGTAATTTCAAATGTACTTCAATACCATAGGCATGTACTCTATTTCTAGTAGACATCTATAGCCTAGGCATGGTTCCCTTTTAACCCATTGATATGCCAATGTCCCATTTTACTAGACAATATTCATAACTTTTTATTTTTTCGATTATCGTCAAAAGGCCATTGTTTTGGTGTGGTGACCATTTGGTAACAATGTCATACACCAAAGCTAATGAGACAAGAAATACGACTCGTGAAGAGACATATTGTCCTTCGACCTAATTGTCGAATCCAATTACCCTGGCTTGATGAACAAAATCGTAATGTTGCCCCATTAAGTCCTATGTTCATGTAGGTTGGCTCGTGATGCGACCTCCTACCCTTTGTTTGATTCCCTTGTTTTTTTTATCTATTTATTATTATTTTTTGTTTTGTTATGAAAAAAATTAGTAAATGGGGTGGTTTATCGATTCCTTAAGAGTCAGGGATGGTGTAAATATTATTGTAATAATTACATTTTTAGCTTTCCATTTTTCTTCCCAAAGTTTATTTTTGAACAAGATAGATGAACTATGAGAAACTAAAATGATGGAAAAAATCTCTAGTGGTGATTGAAGGAATGCATTATAAATATCTTTATGTATTTACAACATCAAAGTTGTTTAAATCTTAAGAGGTTTAGAAGTATATTAAAGATTCCTTCTAAACAATTCTCTTATGGCAATCACTTGGGTGAACTAATTGTTTCTTCATATCAAGGAAGGGCTTCAATAAAAAAAAATCTTAAAAGAACAACTATGTTTAAAAAAAAATTGTCTTAGGAAACAACAATCATGACTAAGGAGACAAAAACTGTGACTAAGGGAACAACAATTGTGACTAAGGAAAAAACAAATGTAATTAAGAAAAAAACATCTACAACCAAGGGAACATAAGATGTGACTAAGGGAACAACAACTGTCACTAAAGAAATAACAAATATAATTAAAAAACAACAACTGCGACCAAGGGAACAACAAATGTGACTAAGGAAACAACAATTGTGACTAAGGGAACAACATCTTTGACTAAGGGAACAACAATTGCAGCTAAGGGAACAATGGTTGAGATTAAGGAAACAACAATTGTAATTAAGAAAACAATTGCGACCAAGGGAACAATAATTGTTTTTTTTTGTTTTTGTTTTTTGTAAACTTGGTGGTGCTTCCTTTATTTATATTAACTTTTCAAAATCAAAAAATTCCATTTGCTCCAGGTGGCTTACCTGCTCGAAGGAAACCAGATAGCCACTTGTCTGCATTAAAACCTGTCCAAAATGTGAAAAGGTCTTTCTCTATCCATCTAGCGACATTGTCTTTACTATTTATACTACTGTTCAAATTAAACAAGTAAAAGAGTTTCATCAAAATTTTATCAGAATTGTATTGGACCTCTACTTCAATCCTCATCCAAGGATATTACTAGGGTTAGTGCTTTGGCACTGGAGCCAAGCATCTCATTCCTCTTCATATCTTGTAGTGTCTACTCAATTCTTCCCAAGGCCAAGTTGTTTTTGTAAGTCTATATTTGGACTATTGCAATTTCCCTGAGGAGTTATGCCCTGACATGATCCTTTTCCTTAATGTTCTCCTTTGCCTCTATTCCGCCGATCACTGCTTATTCTCGATTAAGGGTCATGGTCTGTGCCACCACGTTCTTCATGACCTAATACTGTTGTATTGTTTGTCTGAAGAGGGAGTGAGGACCTCGAGAATTCCCTGGATCAGGAACCATACTTTCCCACTCCTCCTTGGGGATGTCTTGGTTCTTTATACTGTCATTAAGTTCTCACTCCCATCCAGCAATTTGGGCTCTGATTTCTGGCAGGTTCCCTACCATGTAGGCACCAATGAGGGTTTTCATGTGTTCACAACCTAACTTTTTCCCTCTTTTCCTTTGTTCTTAGTTTGAGCTGCTCATTCCTTATGCCATCTTTTTATCTCACTTTCCCTCTTGGTCACCCTGTTACAAGCTACCTGCCTGTTGATGTCTGCTTCTTGTTGTTCTCAATCTTCGTCACTGTGCTATGAGAAGTGTGAGGTGAGACCTATCACATAGCCATTGAAATTGTCAGTTTCATAATAACAAAACAAAACAATTTCCCATTTACCTATGTCCTTTTTGTTATCCCTTCCATTTCCAGAATTCGTATTCTTCGAGATTTCTTTTGGAATTACACTAGTCCTCTCAAAGTTATGGGTTATTTCCTTTCTTATTTCTCTTGAAGTTTTTTCCTGACGGCAACAAATGACACACAACCTGCCTATCCTGGGCATCCACATGGTTTCGTCACCAGAGAAGGTTGTTTTGTTGTTCCTCACTTCACAGGGTCTCTCAGGTTTGGGTATGTTCTCCCTCAAAGTGTTGACCCTATAGTCCTCCTCTAGAGATATTCTGTTTCCCTGATTCTCTTTTTTCTTGTTTCTACTTACTCTCTGAGGTTTTTACTTGTTACCTTCAAGTTTTCTCACATAGTTTCCCACAGGGATGATTATAGTCTTGCTTTGTTTTATTTTGTTTTGAGCATTTTCCGTGGTGGAGACCTTTCCCATCCTGGGTTCTATTCCTTCCAACCTTAGCTTCCTACCCTAGGTTTTCATTTCCTTTTCTACTGTTTTTGGCCGACCAGGGTCGCAGGAGCATCTGGGTACCTCCTTTCCTAACTCATTCCTTTTCCTTATCAAATTTCCTATATTCCTACAGAGTTTCATCCTATGCGTTACAAAGCTAGGGGCCAGAGGAGAAACATAACAACTTTTAGGACTGGTTCCGCTTCTATCCGCAGGCTGGAGCATCGTTCTTCGGCCACCTTTCCTCTCTTCGGCTCTCGTCTCTATCTTCTACATGTGTCTATCTATGACCTGATCTCCCTTATGGTTTATGCCCCTCCCCTTCCTATAGTTTCCATTTTCTGCCACCTGTTTGTCATCATTCCCTACACTAATCCCTACACCGTCACCTTAGAATGATGACCCCCCATCTTGGCTACCACCTCCTCACATTAACCCTCACTTACTCCCGACTGATCTTGTTGTATGCTCACTGTCCTCACCCTACCACTTGCTGGCATCTTTCTACTCGTACTCTTGTTGACCTCCTTGCCCTCTTTGCTGTCATGCTTATCCTTCTCCACCCTCATTCTCTCGGGGGCTGTTCCTTCTCTGCTCTACCCGTCCACTTGCCTTTGTCCCTGT
>APFE030853071.1:34952-63536 GCA_000404065.3 Pinus taeda | reverse complement strand
AAAAATAGTTGTATAAAAAAATTATGAAAATTAAACCCCAAACTAGCATAGTGACTTATCCCATGTATACCAATAATTAAAAAAAAAAAAACTTTCATTATCCATTATATCTTTGAAAATATGTACAAAATTGACAATTAAGTCTAAGTGAGGCCCTGCTATAAACCTAGAATGGTTTCGTAGTGTATATGAGCATTGGAATAGTAGTCACTATGTTGAAATTATTATTTAAAATACCTACTGTACTTGTGATGGCCTTCCTCGGACCATGGTAATATTGCTAGAGAAGTCGAGCGAGATAAGATATTCACGAAGCTTTTTAAATGTTTGTGTTAGAGAAAATTACGTGATGGCCAAAATACTATTGTTTTTAGATTTGTTGGTGGGAATAGACAAAGCAATCTAGTAGATTCTTCATTGGACCAGGACGTTTTGGTGGATTTAAGATTGATATTGATATTTGTATATAATTGGTAAATTCTTTTTAATTTTATAAAATAAGGTATTAGGCTATATAATTGGTAAAGCCTTCTTAATGCTATAAAATAAGGTATTAGGTTATTAGGTTGTTTATTTAATATAATATGTAGGTTATTGAATTTTATATGATATTGGTAGTTGAAATATAATATCTAAATAAAAAATAGGTAGATAAATGTTTTTTGCAATAATCACATTATTAGGATTTGGTCGGGGTTTCGAACCAACTAATGTGGTTCATCCTCACAATAAGGTGAAAAAATCATACAATCTTCATGAATAAATAGGCAACCACGTATCATTACCCAAGGTTAGCGATGGAGATTAGTTTAAAACATGTAAACTAAAAATTCTTAAAACTGTAGATAGGGAATTATTTAATATTTCTAAATTTAGTTTATAAATTAGTTGTTAGGAGGTTAAACAATATAAGTTAAAAGTATTAATAAAAATAGTTGTTAGGATATTATATATAATATTAAATAAAAAAAAGTTATAAGGGGGTAATAAATATTAATTAAAATAGTTGTTTATTAATTTAAAAATAACCAAAAAATTGTTACGGAAATAAAGGAGTAGTGTCCTGGTCAGTGATATGACTAATGACATTAATGGATTCTTGAATGGGGATTTTGGTATATAAGGAAACAACGTCAAAACTAACAAGCAAATCCCTAGGGTCCAGCCTTACATCCTTCCATTCTTTAACAAAGGACGTAGAGTCCTTAACATAGGACTCAGTGTGACCCATAACAGCCTTAAGCTTAAGTGCTAAGAATTTTCTTAAGAGCTTAAGAGATAAGAGGCAAGAGGTGCAAATATCTCATCGTAATCTACACCTTCCTTTTGAGAGAAGCCTCAAGCAACAAATCGAACCTTGAACTTTTATGCACTACCATCAGCTCCATGCTTGATTTTGTAGAGCCACTTAGAGGTGACAACCGATTTTTCCTAGGGTCTAGGAACCACATCCGAGACATCATTCTTCATAATTGACTCGTATTCTTCATTCATAACATCCTTCCATACTTGGTGCTTCACGACTTCTTCGAATTATGAAGCCTAATTTTGAATGATAGTGCTCATGTCAGTCAAATATCCTCGATACTTGTTCAACTTCTTGCTTTCACGGGAAGTCCCCCATGGTGCAATGTGTCTCTTAGCATCTTCAAGAGTCTCCCTAAGCCATGAAGGTCTCCTTTTGGAGGAGGAGGGCTCATGAGGAGGAGGATCAATAGGATCCATAAGTTCATCAACATCAGGCATCGTTTCGTCTTCCTTTGCACCCTAATTTCCAATGTCAGCTTCTTTGTCCTTCCTTAGGATAGGAAGGTTGTTGATCTTCATGAGGGCCATATCTTCGTCAAAGGTGACACCATGACTTATCTCAACTTCATTTTGACTAGCCAAATAAATTCTATATCCCTTAAAATCTTCACTATAGCTCATAAAGATTCCTTTCTTACCAAATGGACCCAATTTGCTTCTTTTCTCTTTCGGCACATGAAAATATACAGGACTTACAAAAATTCTAAATGAGAGACATCGGGTTTCTTACCAGTGAACGTTTCTTTGGGAGTCTTTGAGTCCAATGCTTGATGAGGGCATCGATTTTGAACATACGCGATGGTATTTCCAGCTTCAGCCCATAGGAACTTCAGAAGGCCTTGATCATGAAGCATGGCACAAACTTCTTATACAATATAATTATTCTTCCTTTCAGCCACACCATTCTGCACAGGAGTGTATGGTGTTATAGTCTCCCTCTTAATGCCAAATTCTCTGCAATAATCTTATAATTTATTAGATTCATACTCGTCCCATTATCTGTCCTCAATATCTTGATTTTATTCTCAGATTGGTCTTCGATCAAGGCTTTGAAGTGTTGGAACTAAGTGAGTATTCCTCCCTCCTCCTCAACTCTTCATGATGTCTCGACCTCTCAACCTCACAACGTATCCCATTCCTCCACCCAACAATCCGGGGGTTCCTTGTCTTATTCCTTTCTTATTTTTGCATCCTCCCCCATCTCGTCTCCCTCGTTGACATTCCCTGTCCTCGTCCAATCCCATTCCGATGATCCATGCTCCGTCTCTCTCATCCACCCCACCAGCTCTTTCACCTCTTCCTCCCCATGGTTAACGTTCCAACCAAATTTACCATGTCCCATTCCTTGTTCCAATTCGCCCCTGACCTCTACCTTTTCGACCTTGACCTGTTCTAACTTAAATAAGTTTGAATTATATGACAATCCTAATCTTAATAATTCAAAGACTATAATTAAATGCAATAATAATATTTATAATATTGATAATAACAGTAATATGATCCATAATAATAATAATAATATTAAGAATTATTATAACTTACATAATAATAATATTTTTATTTTGAATAATAATAATAATAGTAGTAGTAGTTACATCTCCTCCTCTCTTCTGAATTTTAAGAATGTTGTCAACCTTTCTAGTTCTAATTTTGATCCCTTTGTCTTTAGTCTCCTTAATAAAGGGCTTCATTTTCCCCTTGCCCCTAAGAAGATTCCCATCGGTCACATTATTCGTAACATTGAGTTTGGTATTAGGGACCTTCCATATAATGTCAAGGAGGCGATCAGGCAAGATTGTGCTATATTCTAAAGAAGGCTAAGCCTCCCAAAAAAAACCTTAGCAAAGTTGATTTTCTCACCCTTATAGCCCTGAGGGAGAACCCTGAAATTATCATCCTCAAAGCTGACAAAGGTGGCGCCCTCGTCAATTTGGATAAGTCTGACTATGTCAACAAAATGATTGACCATCTCACTAACAATGGTTGTTATGTGAAGCTTAAAACGAATCCCATTAAGTCTGTTTCTAAGGACGAAATGGTAGCCATTAAGTTTGTTTCTAAGGAAGTAGTGGTAGCCATTAGGTCGAATTTTTCTCTTAATCATCTTTCCCATAAGCTCATTGAAAGCAATCCCCTCATCCCTAGAATTTATGGCCTTCCTAAGATTCACAAGTTTGTGGCTCCCTTGAGACCTATTGTTTTTTTTTTTCTCGGAAATACTAACTACTATTATATTAAAATGTACAGTAGAATATTACATCCAAAGAAGCTAGCAGCCCAGGGCCATCTGTGGCTCCATGGGTAGCAAAGACCGACACATACAGTTGCCTCGCAGGGCGACATTAGCAAAAGACCGACACTGAGAGTTTCTAGAGGAGCGCCATGACAACCCACGCAGGGGCTTTTCCAGAACAAGCTTGTAATGCAAAGCTGCTGTTAAACCCAACGACAAAACCATGAACACACAAAAGACAGGCCATGCCTTGACCCGGGTACAAAACTGACGACTTCACTCCTACTAGAACTTTTATTGCCGCGTACAGGACTAAGCAAACTGCGGAAAATAGACAAGAAACAAAACGTAAACTTGAAATTGACAGGACCCCGACCTGAGAGAATTCGACCTGAGTGTGGGAGGCAGCGGCACGGTGACGCCTTCTGGAGCTAATCCTCAGGCTTCTCTTCCTCAATTGTGCACCCCCATTGATCTTCTGGAATTCCTTCCCATATATCGATGGGATTTTGCTTCGGGGTAGGCGATTCTGGTTTACGGGATTGAGAGGGTGGCAGAGGGCACGCTGCTCCTGAAGTGCCTTCCACAGAAGACGTCTGTCCCATTGGACACTTAGTCTTACCCTTTCCTGAGCATTCTTCAACATTTGATGGTTCATCTGATGTGAGCTTCTCTTTGCCGTGCGCTGTGCCATCCTCCCCAAGAACCAGGGACGACCCCTCTTCATTCCCCTCTGGAATTTTTGTAAAAAGCACCGAGATATGTGCGTTGATGCCTGGATTTCCCCTGGAGCTGCCCAGAGAGAAGATAACTGAGTCGAAGGCTGGTAACACGGGCTCCCCAACATTAGAATTGCCCACCTCCACCGCTTGGCATGGCGGAATTGGGGTGGCTCCCCTTCTGCGATGACAGTAGCAACAACAATAGTGGTGATGAGTGTCCGCTGCAGGGGGTCGGGAGGATTCTCCACGTCCCGAGCTTCGCCTGCAAGGCATTCTCTCCCGCACCATGAAACCCACCAGTCCTTCTCTCTGCTTACCAGCAATGAGATGACAAAGAGCCTGTTGCTCCCAAATTGGGATGGAGCTGAGCTCAAGGGAGCAAAGACACAGGCTAAGAAGCGAGGAAATGAGGCGGGCCTCCTTCCAGCGCTCAACCACCAGCTCTCGGTGCAAGTTCTCAACATGCCCAGAGTTTTCCTTCCAGCGTATTGCCTCCATCTCCAACAAACCAGCAGACTTAAACTCATCAACCTCTGCATTGAAGGGACCCTCAGTAAATGCAGTGCGCAGGTTTTCTCACGCCTCAAGCGGCTCCATTAAGGATGCCCTGAAGCCTCTCCCGCTTCTGAGCTTTGGCGGCCTGAGGCATTAAAGGCGCCTACGACTTCACGTGGCAGCCCATGCTCGCCATGTGGCTCCTCCATTTCCTAACGATAGACACCCGCATCCGGGGACCCTTGAGACCTGTTGTTAACACAATAGGTGGGCTTACTTATTTTCTTGCTAAATTCTTAGCTCTTAAGCTTAAGCCTCTTGTGGGTCACACTGAGCCCTATGTTAAGGACTTTGTGTCCTTTGTTCAAGAATTGAAGGATGTAAGGCTGGACCTCGGGGATCTTCTTGTTAGTTTTGACGTTGTTTCCTTATATACCAAAATCCCCATTTAAGAATCCATTGATGTCATTAGTTAGATCACTAACCAAGACACTGCCAAATTGGTTGGCCTCTGCCTCAACTTGATTTTCTTCAATTTCTAGGGTGAATTCTATGAGCAAACATGCAGTGTTACGATGGGTTCCCCTCTTTCCCCTATTGTTGCTAACTTATTTATGGAAGATTTTGAGACCAGAGCCTTAGCCTGAGCTCAATTTTTCCCTAAGAAGTGGAAGAGGTTTGTTGATTACACTTGCGTCATTTGGCCCCATGGTCGTGAAATATTGGATCTGTTTCTAAACCACCTTAATTCCCAATCTAAATACATCAAGTTCATAATGGAAGTTGAGGTGGACAGATGCCTTCCTTTCCTTGCCATTCTCCTCTCTAGAATGGATGATGGTTTCATTTCTCACCAAGTTTTTCACAAAGAAACTCACACGGAACAATATCTTCATGCTAATTCTCATCATGCTCAGAAGTCTAGTGTTCTCAACACCATTGCTACCCGTGCTTTGAGAATCTCTGATGAAAACCATCTCATCTCCATGAAGTTTTTAAAAATAATGGGTACAACAGAGCTCAGGGCCTCAAGGCCTTTCAAAGAGCCTGTAAAGGATCAAGAATTAAAGCTACTCGTGTTGATCCTATCTCCAAGGTTCATCTCTCATTTATTCAGGGGCCACAGATAGGATTGCCCATATCCTTAGAAGGAATAATGTCTCCTCTTCGTTCAAACCTCTAAGGACCATTAGAAATTCTCTTAGTTGGGTTAAAGACCCTATCGACCTGAAGGACATGAAAGGCGTTTACATGGTTCCATGTTCCTGTGCTATTCCATATATTGGAGAAATAGGTCGATCAATTAACTAGAGGATCCATGTGCAGGCTGCATATATAAGGCAGAATCGTTCTCGCTCATCAACTCTTACTAAGCATGCGAAGAAATCCAAGCACCATATCTGTATTGAGGAATCTAGAGTCCTTGCAAGGATTACCATTTCCACAATATGAAGCTTAGGGAGGTTATTGAGATTGAGAGGCATGCTAGAAATATCAATATAGATGATGGTTGGAAATTGAGTAAGAGTTGGATTCCAACCCTCTCCTTATGATCCTCTTGTCTCTCTTCCTTTCCCCCGACCCCATTTTTTATAATTTTCCCTCCTCCTTTTTACTTTATAGATTTATATCAAATTTTTTATTTAACATAATTAAAAATAAAATTTTCAAGCTCCTAAGTGTTTGCTATTATAGTAAATTCCCTCCTCACATTCATTTATTTATTTATAACATATATTATCCCTTTATCTTTACTTTGATTCACTTTTTAACCCTATTTTTTCTTAAGAAATTATTAAACTCCTAATTGCTTCATTAATATATACTCTTAACATATCTTTACCTTATTCTTTATAATAATTTGGCACTAAACCTTATTAGTATTTAAATATAAACTCCTAACAACCATTTATAACTTATTCTTAACCCCTTATTAATTTTTTAAAGTATTCTTAATGATACATTACTATTACTAGTTTATAACTAAATTTATAATATTAAATAATTCCCTTTCCTTTTTTTTCCTTCTCTTAACCTCTCTTAACCTTTTAGGTTATAATATGTTTAAGCTTATTATAATTTAATATTATATAACAACTATTTTAATTAACGTTTAAACCCCTATAACTTTTTCTTATTTAATATTATATATAATATCTAACACTTATTTTTATTAATACTTTTAAACCTTATATTAACCTCCTAACAACTAATTTATAATGAAATTTAGAATATTAAATAATTTATAACTAATTTTAGAATATTAAATAATTTATAACTAAATTTAGAATATTAAATAATTCCTATCTACCTTTTTAGGAATTTTTAGTTACATGTTTTAGCTAATCTCCAACAGCTAACCTCGGGCAATGATGCATGCTTGCTAATTATTCATGAAGATTGTATGATTTTTTCACCTTGTCCTGAGGATGAACCACATTAGTTGGTTCAAAACGTCAACCAAACCCAAATGATGTGATTATTCCGAAAAACATTTATCTACAATATGGATCACAAAAATCTCAGATCTAACAAAATATAGGTAATTGCAATATAATATCTAAATGAAAAAAATTTGCAATGCCACTTGTTGAATTTGACATGTATATTAATAGTTGATAACTAAGCAAATAGAGTCTTCCCAATCCTATAACATAAAATTTAAATTATTAAATCATTTGTTTAACATAAAATATATTAGGTAAGATTATTAGATTTGACGTGAACATTGTTACTTGAAACATCCCAAACTTATAACATAAAGTCTTAGATCACGCTCAAAACATCTCAATCCTATAATATAAAATTTTATATCATGTTGAAATATCCCAATTCTATAATATAAAGTCTTATATCATGTTGAAATATCCCAATCCTATTTTATAAAATCTTAAATAATGTTAAAACATTTCAATCCTATAACATAAAGTCTTAGATCATTAAATGATATAACCTGAAATGTAAAGTGATTGAATTTCACTTAAACATGGATAATTGAAACACTATATTAAACACACTTTGCAACACTATGGGTTAGATTTGACATATATACCAGCCTAGATCCATCTTAACTATGGCTCTATCAAGTGCCGAGAGGGATCAAATCTCTCGCGGTGTAAACCTCTGGATCCATCTTAACTCCAAATCTATCAAGCACCGAGAGGGATCAAATCTCTCACGGTTCAAACCTCTTTTTTGAGTGCAAAACTTCAGGAAAAGTTTGCACCTAGAGATATTTGATCCCTCTTGGAGCTTGATAGATCTAGAGTTAAGATGGATCTAGGTTCGTTTCAATTTGTGTGGCCAAATAAAATCTAACGAACATATGATTAATTTTATCAATAATATGTAAATTCATCTAATATTAATATAGTCATTTTAAATATGCTAAATATGTCTCGGATTAATATGGTCATTTTAATTTTAAATTTTCTTAGTTACCTTGATTTGTTGAGATGATAAATATTGTTAATAACTCTAATGAGGGAAAATGATGAAATAAAAATTTTGAATGTAAAGTGACAATGTAATAGTGTTGAATGAAAGAAAATGTGAATAATAAGAATATAGTCAATTATAAATAGCCTTCATTGTGATTAATCTCAAACTATTTTCTTCTACTACTATTATTGTCACCCTTGTTACTTTTGTCATCTTTTCATATCGATTATATGAAAATGACTAGTTAAATCATAAACCATTTAAATATTTAGCTCAAGCTATTGTAGTAAACATCATACCTTGTCTCTCTCTGTCCAATATTAATAGGTTGAATTACTATAACACAAAAATCAATGTGCATTGTCAATAATTTTTTGTGCTTACACTGAAATCAATGCACAATGTTAATCTAATCACTTTAAAGTTAATGCACCTTCATACATTCAGATACATCAAATCAGAAATCAACATCTACACTTAAATCAATGCATCTAATGCAAGTAATCAAATAATATTAGAAAGAAACATGTAAACTCAAATCAATGCATCTAATGCAAGTAAGCAAATAAGATTATAAAGCAAGATCTACACTGAAATTAATGCATCTAGTGCAAGCAATCAAATAGGATTAGAAATCACCGTCTGCACTGAAATCAATGCATCTAGTGCAAGCAATCAAATGGGATTAGAAATCACCATCTACACTGAAATCAATGCATTTAGTGCAAGAAATCAAATAGGATTAGAAATCATCTACATTTAAATCGATGCATTGAGTGTAAGCAATCAAATATTATTAGAAATCAACATCTACATTGAAATAAATGCATCTAGTGCAAGCAATCAAATAGGATTAGAAATCACCATCTAGACTAAAATCAATGTTGCATTTAGTGTAAGCAATTAAATAGGATTAGAAATCATCTACATTGAAATCAATGCATCTAGTGCAAAGAATCAAATATCATTTGAAATCAACATCTACCCTAAAATCAATGCATCTAGTGCAAGCAGGCAAATAGGATTAGAAATCACCATCTACACTGAAATCAATGAATCTAGTGCAAGAAATATTCTTCCCTCTCTCCCCCTATATATATATATATATATATCTCCCTCCATCTCTCCTTATTTGTCTCTCTATCTCAACCCCCCAAACACACACACTCTCTCACTCCATATATATCAATCTCTCTATTCATTCCACTCTCTCTCCATCTCTCTCTTGACTTTCCATTTATATCTCTATCTCCCTTTGTCTCTCTATATCACCCCCAAAACATACACTCTCTTTCTCTAATATATCTATCTATACATCCCTCCTCCTCTCCCTCTCCCTCTCTCTCTCTTCCCCTTATCTCCCTCTCCCTCACTTATATCTCTCTTCCCTCCTGTTGTCCTTTATCCCTCTCTCTCTATCTTCCTTATCACTCCCTCTCTATCTTTCAACCTTTCTCTCTCTATTTCTTTCTCCTTACCTCCCTCTCTCTCACCCTCCAACTCCATCTCTCTTTCCCTCCCTCTCTCCACTCTCTCACATCCTCTTTATATTCCTTCCTCTCTCTCCCTTTCTCTCTCTCCCTCTTTCTTCACCCTCCAACTCTATTACTATATCCCTCACTCTCTCCTCTCTCTTTCTCTCCCCCATTCTCTCCATCTCTCCTCCTTTGTCTCTTTATCTCACCCCCAAACATACACACTCTCTCTTCGTCTCTTCCTTGTCACTCCTTGTTATGAAACCAGCTCACAAAAAGATAAAAAAGATATATCAATGCCTTAGAAATAAGCCTCTTCGAGGGGGAAACCTCCTTTAAATTACACAAATGAACAATTCTTAGATGATACAAATGACAAGACCTACTTTCTATATATAGGAGTCTAAGGGGACATAATATAATCAAAGTTGACATAACAATAATAATGTAAGGGAACAATAATAACAATAATGGGCTTCTATGGGGCACAATAATAACAATATGGGGACTACATGGGCACAACAATATAATAAGAGGGTTGTACTAATAACAATAAGGGGTTAAACTAGTAGTATAGGGACCTAACATGCCCCTCTTCTTCAAAAAGTGTTGTCCTCAACACTTGAGTAGTTTTGGATGCTTTTGTATAAAATTGGTGCCCTCCCATGTGGAATCTTCAGTGAGTAAGTTCTTCCACTTGATGAGATACTCTGAAATTGATCTATTTCGTAGCTATCTATTTTTCAGTTCTGTGACTGCTTCAAGTTCCGATATGATTTTTCCTTCCTTATCAAGTTCTCGCAATATTGTTTGAACTGAGATTTTCTGCAACTTCTGAATGAGTTCCCACTCCTTTGGGCATATGGATATCTGTAAGGCCTGATGTTTGGAGGAACACTTCCTAGAATCAAATGAATAGCATGATCATGATCACGAAGGCCTTTGGGAGTCTCAAATACCTTGGAATGATTGTCCAAAACGTTTTGGAGATTTGGAGAAATAGATGATTTCGATGTGGGATCCTTTAATGAACATAATTGTGCAATTACATCCCGTTGTTCTTTATTTATAAGCTTTGTCATGCTATTAGAGTTGATTATATTTCTTGCTTTCCCTTCGATGCCCCTCAATTCAACTTCCTTTCTTTTCCAGAGAAATTTCAATAAAAGTTCTTGAAAATTAAAAGCTATCATACCCAAAGATTATAGCCATTGGACCCCTAGTAAAACATTAGCACCACCCATTGGAATGGAAAGCATTGGGTTATTCAATACATATTCTCCCATGGATATCTTGATATCATGGCACTTTCCAGAGAAATTTATGGTTCCTCCACTTGCAACCATCACTTGACACTTTGGTGCTGGATATAGGAAGCAATTCAATTCCTTGGCTATCTTACAATGAATAAAATTATGGATATTTCCTTAATCAATCAACACTATTACCTTTTTCTTCTTGATATGTCCTTCTATCTTGATAGTTTGAGGAGTGGTAATTTCTTCCAATGCATTACAAGATATGGTCGGATTCATTTCTTGATGCTCGATGTGATTTTTCACTTCTTGAACGTTTTTCTTCTTGATATGTCCTTCTATATTGATAGTTTGAGGATTGGTAATTCCGGCCAATGTAGTACACAATATGGTTGGTTTCATTTCTTCTTTCTCGATGTGATATTTCACTTCTTGAACCATTTTCTTCTTGATATGTCCTTTTATCTTGAGAGTTTGAGGAGTGGTAATTCTTGCCAATGCTTTATGAGATATGGTCAGATTCATTTCTTCTTTCTCTAGGGTTGGTTCCTGGTGTATATCCTCTTCTTTTGATGTTTCTTGATCCTTTTCTTCATCCTCTCCATAATATATGTAAAATAATTTCCTCTCAACGCACTTATGACCTTTAGTGTATTTTCTATCACAATTGTAACAAAACCCTTTTTCTCTTTTTTCTTCCAATTATTGTGGTGTAAACCTTGTAGGTTTTAGAAGGCTAGGAGAAAAAACACTTCCATAATTATAGTTGTAAGTGGTGGGATTCCTCGTTTCCATAATTTCGCTTTCAATTTTTCTTGCCAACCTGAATGTTTTCTCCAATGAATCAGGTTCCCAAAGACGAACCTCATGTTGAATGTTATCTTTTAAAGTCCCTATGAAGACATCAATCATTTTCTTCTCTGGAATATCATTTACCCTTATATTCAATCTTTGAAAGTCTTCAATGTGTTCTGCCATTGAACCCTTTTGTTTGAGATTTATCAATTGGTTAGAGAAGGTGTTGCTCTTTGTATCCTCATAATGTGCTATCATATCCTCCGTGAAGATTGACCACGTGACAAGTGGTTTATGAGAACATATCCCTTTATACCATAAAAAATGATTTGGTTATAAATAATCAGATGCAATATGTACCTTTTTTAATAGTGGTACACCATGTAGATCAAATATTTCTCCATTTGTAGTATCCAATTTACCGGATCTTTGCCATCAAATTTCCTCATCTCGCTTTTTCTTGATTTTAGGCGCTCGATCTTGAAACGGCTATAACTTTGTAATTTCGGATCTTTAATTTCTAAAATTTCATCCTATAATAGCCCTCTGATTCCTCTTTCTAACTACACAATTTTGATCACCATTGGATTCCCGAAAAAAGATTTATTCCCAATCTCCTGCGATGACCTAATTATAGACTAGTTAAGTAGAGTGAACTTGTACGACGTGCCACATGTCACTGTTTCAACCTTAGGTTCTGAAAATTATACTCAAACAAAATAAACTTTGTCCACTTTTTGTAACTTCTTACGAAATTTCAATTTGATGCTCAGAGAGAAAGTTATGACGATTTTCCCAAGGTCACCTGTTTAGGATGTAATTCGGGAGTCTGCAAAAACCCTAAATTCCTCAAATCATATATCCGAAAATATAGCAATACAAGGTCTGAAATTCGGACCGAAGGTTTAGAATGATTTCTTCTCAAATGGGTTTTTTTTTTCAGGTTCTGAAACTTTGTAGCAAAAACGTTATAGCGAAAATTCCACGATAACTTGTTTTAGATGAAATTATGGAGCTTGCAAAACCCCTAACTTCCTCTAATCATATCTCCTTAAATATAGCGAGACAAGATCTAAAATTTGGACCTGAGGTTCAACGAGATTTCGTCTCAAATGGGTTTTTTTTAGCTTCTGAAACATTGCAAAAAAAGAAGTTATAACGAAAATTCCATGATGACTTGTTTGGAGCAGCGAAACCATAGAATCCAAAGCTCTAATACCAAATGTTATGAAACCAGCTCACAAAAAGATATAAAATATAGATCAACACCTTAGAAATAAGCCTCTTCGAGGGGGTAACCTCCTTTACATTACACAAATAAACAATTCTTAGATGATACAAATGACAAGTCCTCCTTTCTATATATAGGAGTCTAAGGGGACATAATATAATCAGAGCCAACATAACAATAATAATGTAAGGGCACAATAATAACAATAGTGGGATTCTATGGGGCATAATAATAACAATATGGGGACTACATGGGCACAACAATATAATAAGAGGGTTGTACTAATAGCAATAAGGGGTTAAACTAGTAGTATAGGGACCTAACACTCCTCTCTCTTCACTTCTCACTCTCTATGTATTTCTTCTTCCCTCGCTTCACCCCCCCCTCCAACTCCATCTCGCTATCCCTCCCTCTCTCCTCCTCTCTCCCTCTCCCCTCTCAAGTCTGCTCTCTCGTACTTCCTATCTCTCCCTTTCTATCCTACCTTGCTCTCTCTTCCCCCATCACTCTCTCTCTTTTCCCTCCAATCCTCTCTCTTCCCCCATCACTCTCATTCTCTCTCTCAAGTCTTATTCTCGCATTCTTCCCCTCTCTCTATTTGTCTCCTACCTCCCTCTCTCTTCCCCCATCATTCACTCTCTGTCTCTCTCTCCAACTATGTTACTAAATCCCTCTCCCTCGCCTTCTCTCTCCTTCCACCCCGCCTTCTCTCTATCTCTCCTTATTTGTCTCTTTATATCACCCCTAAACATACATTCTCTCTCTCCAACTCCCCCTTGTCACTCCCTCTCTCTCTCCACTTCTCACTCTCTATGTCTCTCTTCTTCCCTCCCTCTCTCCCCCTCCAACTCCATTTCTCTATCCCTCCCTCTCTCCTCCTCTCTCCCAAGTCCTCTCTCTCATCCTTCCTCTCTCTCCCTTGCTCTCCTACCTTCCTCTCTCTTCCCCCATCTCTCTCTCTCTTCCCTCCAATCCTCTCACTATCTCACTCCCTCTCTCCTTCTCTCTCTCGCCCCTCCATCATTGTGTCTTCCTCTCCTTCTCTTACCCTTCTCTACCTCTCTCACTCATCTCTCCCTCTCTCTCTTCATTCCTCCTCTCCCCTTGCATTCAGATTATCTCCATTATCTCCATCTCTCCCTTATCACTCCCCGTATGTCTCCACCTATATCACTTTATGTCTTGTTCTTCCCTCCCATATATTTCTAAAGTTAATATATATCATGATATATTAATATATATCATAATATAACAAATTTATTATTAATATTTGAAAGTTATTAAATTTAATAATATTAATATTATAATATATTAATATGAATATTAGATTTAGTAGTGATAATAATATTAATCTTTTAAGATTAATATTAAGGCTAATAATGTTTTTTTTGCATGGTATTAATAATAATTTGGCCCATGGTATTTGGCCCATAGGTTTCACCTAAATAAAACCTTTTTTTTGAGTGTTAGTAAGTAAAAAGAGGTTTATGGAGTAAATATAAAAAGACGTTTTATTTATTCACCATACCTCCCATTTATTTATATTTTTATTTATTTATCATATGTCTTTTATTTACCATAATTTGGCCTATAGGCTTATTTACCATAAGTCATAATGTTATAATGTTATTTCCGATATCAGTCAAGTAGAAAGATCACTCATCTTATTTCAGACATTAAAGAACATCTACAATTGTCTCCTTTGGCTGCGTGGGCCCATACTCCTGAGCTCCTCATATGAAGGAACTCAAGCAGGAAATTGGGCAGAGTATGAAGGAAAGCATCCAAGCCATATTGCCTTCTTAGGGCACTTTTTCTGTAAGTACCTCCCAATCTCTTGCTTCAACTGGATTCTTCATCCAGGAACCCCTTATAGTCGGACAAGACAGAGCTTTTGCAACACTCGAGAAGCTAGTGATCGATTCAGAGTTCTCGTCCATTGGTGTGGTTGGCAAGGGTGGATCTGGAAAGACTCTGCTTCTCAAGAGAGTCTTCAGCAGTGAAAGGGTGCGGAATGTCTTTAGCGATGGCTTATTGATTTGGCTTACTGTCTCTGAGTGTCCGTCATATAAAAGTCTTGGGAACGAACTCTGTCAGCAGATAGCCAGCCAAACAAATGTACATGACCTAG
Source organism: Pinus taeda (assembly GCA_000404065.3). NCBI lineage: Eukaryota > Viridiplantae > Streptophyta > Pinopsida > Pinales > Pinaceae > Pinus > Pinus taeda. Next base: position 48,449 of record APFE030853071.1, on the reverse strand, counting down.
AACATAATATGAACACAGAAGGCGTAAAAATCTGGATGAATCACAGTATGCAGGCAAATAAATTTGCCTTATTTTTAGATGATGTATGGGGAGAGGGTGCAAAGTTTTTGGAAGAATTATGTATACCCTTGTTAACCGACCACTCGATCTCCAAAGTTATTGTGAGTTCGAGGAATCACAGAGCACTGTTAGAGATGGGGGTTAATGCTGCAGAAAGGTCCACAATAAAAATGGAGGATTTGATGGAAGATGATAGTTGGGCATTGTTTGCTCATCACGCTTTTCCATATAGTAATAGAAATCCGCCAGCAAGCATTGAGGAGAGAAGGGCAAGGGTTGTGTGTGCCAAGTGTGGAGGACTTCCCCTTGTGATCAAAGTAGTTGCCAGGTCAATGGCTGGCATTACGGATCCAAAAGAAGGGAATTTGCAATTGGGAGGCAGCCAAATGGCGACAGTCAAGACATTCGAGAAGCTCTGTATGATCCCCTGAGGTGGAGTTATGATGCCCTCGGCAGGTATGACGTTAAGCTGCAATTATGCTTTCTATCTTAAGTGCCTTTTTTGAAGACCATATCATCTGGATCGAACAACCAATTGCGTTGTTTATAGGCGAAGGGCTAGTTGCAAGAAAGAATGTGCAAGATGAGCATAGCTACGACCCATTTGAGGTGGGGAAAATTTACATCAACCTTTTAGCGCATCGTTGCTTGATCGAACCCACATTGAGAGACGTTGGAGGGTCGGTGGTGTATTTCAGGGTGCACGACGTCCTGCGTGATTTGGCAATACAAATATCTGAGCGGGAAGAAAACTTCTACTGCCGGGCAGGTAAGGGTTTGGCAGCCTTAACTGAAGATGAATGTTCAGGGCGCTCTCACATGTTTTTAGACTACAACAAATTGACATTGCTTCCGGAGTCGTTGCGAGCTCCCGACATGTCCTCGTTAAGCTTGGCTGGAAATGCAAATCTCAGAGAAATTCCAAGGAAATTGATTAGGAGCATGGTCTCCCTTAAGGTTTTGATTTTGAATGGGACGTCGTCCGGTCATTGCCGGAGAGTGTGGGGTGTTTGAAGCAGTTGGTATGCCTTGCATTGGTAGGGGTGCCCATTGCTAGGCTGCCTGCCTCAATTAAAGATCTTGTAAGCCTGGAAATCCTCCTACTTGGTGGGTCTAAAATCACAGAATTGCCGTCAGACATTCACAGGCTAAGATCCCTAGGGGTTTTAGGGCTTACGCGTTGTGAAGATTTAATATCTCTGCCTTGGAGTATGTCTCTGCTTACTTCTTTGCAATGCTTAATAATGGATGGTTGCAGTCGGGTGTGGACAAAACGCGGACAGAGAAGTCGTCCTCAAACGGTGGCTTCTATCGACGATTTGCGCACTCTGACGCAACTGAAGAAGTTAGGGCTGGATAGCAATGGAGAATTCATAAGCGAGGGAACAATGTATGGATAAAATAGAGACGCTTAAATTGAGATTCACAGGGATCGCAAATTTACCAAATGACTTATTCAGTCTGTCGAAGATGAGAAGGCTTTTGCTAAATTGTCCGTGTGTGGTTAAAATGGAGAGTAGGTTTTATAAATTTCAGAATTTAAGCTCACTTAAATGGAGAGTAGAGCAACCTAATCTTCTAGCTGGGTTTTATCTTAGAGAGGGGTTTTAGTATCTTTAGCAGCCTATCAAACCATTTCTCTTAGGTAACTCCATAGAGAGTGCCTTCTCCTTTGTATTTGCATTATTTCCATCTTAGAGAAAGAGAGAGTGCATCAACATGACATCAACCTCATATTCTAGTTTGGTTTTCTCCCAAAAGGTTTTCTTACATCATATCTTGTGTTCATTGTGGTGTTGTGCGATTATATTCTCTTGTTCCCTATTTTATAAATTTTATCTAGAATATAACCGATTAACTTTAATAACATATATTTTAGTTGATTTTAGTAGATATGTTGTGATGTATAGTTGAGTGGAATATCCATGGCTATTTACAAATCATTTAAAGGAAAATTATCCTTTCATATTTGTGGACATGAGTACTTTACTTTTTTATTTGAAAACAAGTAGGGCAAAGATCTTATTTTCAAAGAGTTATTTACTTTTATGGAATGCATTGCATGTATATAAATAGGCAAGCATTATATTTCAACCTAAAAAATGCTATCTCTTGTATGGGTTAAACTTCCTCACCTCCCTCTTAATTATTGAAAAGACACCACCTTCAGATATATTGGTAATTCTCTGGAAAAAATCGTCGACTTTACAATATGTAAAGACCAGACCTTTTCTTGTGCCTAATTATGTGTCGGAGAAAGCACATTCAACAAGTGCATTACGAAAACTTATGTTCAAATGTAGACATTGTCATGAATATGGATACTTTTCCAAATCATGCCAAAGTTAGCTCCCTCAGAGCAATTGTGCAAATGAACCTAGATCTCTAGTAAACAATTAAGCTCCACAAGGGTTCAAATAAACAATATAGTGCAACAAAAAACCCTCCTCTCATCTTAGCTAATGGGGAACCCGATCGCCCCTTGAACATGGGTCAGGTGTGAACCTCAAAGTAATTAATTGAGCAATCACATGACAAAGAACCAAAGGTGACTAACTCCTTAGAGTGAATAGAGGCAAAGAAAGAGTTCCATCCTTACTAAAAAAGGGGAAGACAAGGAAAATCCAAAGCATATCTTGGAAGCACTTTGAAATATTAGCACAAATTGAGGGGATTGTAGAACCCCAAGAAAATCATACTAAAACACTAGAAGAAGCTCTAGGAAGTGGTCGTATCAGGGGGGGCATATATATGGTGTCCACTTAGTGAACCTTTAATATAGATCCTTTCATGGAATATTAAAGAACACATCAAATATCAACAGATATTTATATAAATATCTCAATATCCTTTTGTTGAACACCCCTCCCAATACATATTTCCAATAAAAATAACCCCTATTTTTCATAGATATCTCCTATTCTTATTAATACCGTTTTTTATACCCCCTATTACCTATAAAAATTGAATCTCGCACCACCCTCCACTCAATACCTACAATATATTGATTCTATTTTCCAAATTTAAAAATCCCCTTTATGAATGAACATGGTAACATATTGGTCAAGAAGGTGAAGCCCTTGTGGGCCCATAACATTTCTTTAACATAAAACTGAATCCTTGGATGAATTATGCTTGCCATGGCATGACCTTTTATCCTTCATGCATAATTCATTAGGATTCACTCCAAGTAGTCCCAAAGTTCCCATTACCTCTGAGAATGAATTTACTGCTAGTAATCCCCTTGGGCATTAGTTATCACACCTAGAGAGAGAAAAAAGAGCAATCAATGGAACAATATAAGGATCTAGGAAATCATAGGACATTGGTTAGTTATGGCTTTGGAACTAGATTCAAAATCCAATGTGAAAGTCATCCTTCACAAGGAGGATCATGCAAACTTAGTCAAAATCTCCTAGAATTGTATAGGCTTGGGTTTAAGGTCAAAGAGTAGTTGTTAAAAAAATTGTAATTAGAAAAGAGAAACCTAAAATTATACTTCCCCACGAGACTAAATTAGGGGTTAATGATGCCCTTGAAGCTCATTAATAAATTTGAAAAGATAGTACACGGAATTTAAAAAATTTGAGAGGATCCCTAGGAGGAATTATTACTTTCTAGAATAGAAATCTCAAAAATATACATTTGAGTGAAAATTTTAACATTATTAATATTTACATGCTTGATAATAGTGGGGATAAGTAGGCATGATAGAAATATTCAAAACTATTGCAACAGCTGGGTATTATGTAGAGGGGCATTCTAGGAGGTGATTTCAACACAACCCTCTACCCAGTGGAAAAAAGGGTGGGAAGATAGTGAGAAACCTATTTAGAGAAATACTAGGAAACTTAATATCTTTATGAGATTTTTTGGATAGCAAGCCTCACTCTAGTTCCTTCACTTTGTGTAATAAGTGACAAGCACTAGCTCTTATAGTAGCATGACATGAATCATTTCCCGATACAATGCTCTTTTTTAGTGGACCCTATAGCTATTATTTTGTGGCATTTCCCATGGTTAGAGTCGAATCATACACAAATTAGTTTGGAAATCAACATGGTCCAAAATTGTGATCAATTCTGATCTAGGTGGATATCAATGTCCATCCACCTACTCCACTGGCTCAAACCATGGTTCTCCATGTTAGCAATTTTTCTATAGCTTTTTGGGTCCTAAACTTCGTAGGATGTTTTGTGTTGAAATATGGAACTAGGTTAGGTCTTCATAATGACATATGTAATCACAATTTTATCTATTTAATGTAAAGAAAAAAATAAAATTAATATTATTTTTCTTGAGGCATGGGTTTCATGCTCAAGGAAAATTTAATTTTAGGTCAAGCACCCTTTGAGTGATTCTAGGTCAATTGAGTCATTGTCATGTATTGAAGACCCATTTTGGCATGTTACATATTGTGAAAATAATTTATTTGAGTCAAAATACCCTCCAAGAACTTGTCATATGCTAGCAATCAAGTCGGCCTTGAAAAGGAGCAATCAACCTATCTAGAAAGACATTTCGGCCTCATAGAAGCCTATATAAAAGAGGACTCAACCTCATTTAAGGGAGGATTCAATATGTTGGCATTATAGCTAATTTGTTGTCCTTGATGGAAACCTATTTAACAAAGATGTAATTGATTTCAACTTGGTCATAATAGGGTGATTATGGAACTAATGCATATAATAGGAATATTGGTACATATATTACAGAGGATATGGAAGAGAATTAGCAAGTCAATCACACGATGCATGAAAATCTGAAGTTTGAGAAGTATACATGGTTCCTATGAAGAAGATTCATGTACATATGCAAGTATTGTGAACAAAATTCACGTACATAATCTGAACCATGAAAATATGGATACTAGGGGCCATTACCATGGTAACTGCCCATAGTAATTGTGGCGCCAACATTTATTCAATCTTGTCAATGAATACTAATGACATTACGAAAGGATTTTCCTGAGGGATTGGAAAAGGAAAAAAATATATAAGGAGATGGAGATTAGGGAGTTAAGTGTGAAATTAAATGGATTATTCATGTGTGATTTGACCTGGAACAAGTGTGCACCAAGAAGCAAGGAGATGGCTTAAATATGAAAGTGAAGTGAAGACTAACGAATATACTTGCTTAATCTACTTATGGTTAGTGCTAGATCTATGGTTATGATAATGGTATGATCTGAATTTGTTTACAGTGATATGTGGTTTTTATAGTGAAGTATGTGGAATGTGAGTTGTGTTTGCGGCGAAGTTTTGATTCAACAATGTAAGATCTATACGCAGGATTGTTTCTGTATGGTCGGTCACATACGCAGATATGTTTATATTTAGTCGCACATATATTATGAGATATGTTTTCCAATACATTAAGATCTGTAGTATGTACATTGGTGTTGTGCATGATAAGTGTGTATATATGCAATTTTACTTAATAATAGTCATGTTAAATATAGTTAGGGCTTTCAATTCTTCTTGATGTGTTGGCATTATGATGCAAATGTTGTCGTTGATGGAAACTCACTTGTAACAGAACAAGTATATGGTAACCAGATGATTCCACAGGTCAGTTCAGAGGTGACAGAGTGATGGAATAGAACAAAAAAATGTTGGGACAAAGGTTTACAGGTCAGAATCATATGTTTGATAAAGGTGAATATTTGAAGATCTATACACAGGTTCGTCAAGCCCAAGTTGCGTAGACACGAAGGTACAAGAAGCGAAGTCGTGGATATCGATTACACACTAATTTAAGAATACCAAGTGTCCTTACCATGGTATTAAACCACAATATTAAGCATGGTAATAGTTACTTGATCCTGTCCAATATTACCACTTGCACTAGTGTAGTTTTGACCTATGGTATTGAAAAAGGCTAAACTATATAAGGTGGTGAAGATCAAAGTGTTTGGAGAGTGAAAGTGATGGAAATATTATGAATAGTTAGATCTAAATAAAATATGCATGTTATGGGATTTTGATGCTTTGCTTGATTTAAACCAAGTATGCACCTGATAGTTTGATGATGGATAAGATCCAATAGATCTGAAATAATTCTACACCGATGAATACAATGATGGATCAGGATCATGAGAACTGAAATGAATTTTCATTATATAATCTGATCATGGATTGACTACATATAAGTATTGACTCATGTTTTTATCTCTGAATATTACAATCTGTGTCTTTTTGAGATTCTGAAGAGTTGCACAATTTTAAGTCAAAATTTCCAGATATATATGCAGGTTGTCTCGGTGAAGTCACATATACACGCGGGTTGGCTTCTTCAAAGGCGCATATATAAAGGAAGGGATTTGTTCATAAATGATTAATAAAATTGATCAATGTTAATGTTTCTCTACTACGTGTTAATGATGTCCTCATGTTGATCTGGGTTGATTGATAATGTCTGAAGTAGAACTGATTGAATGATGAAGTTGAATTTGGTTACATGTTGATTGGTTGACAAGATTATTGATGTTGTTAACTATATGACGACTTTGTAAGCTAATAGAATATTTCAAAATAAATATGGTCAACTCTGTGTCTAATTCAGAATTACAAGTTTTTTGTATATTGAGATCTATACACATATTTCTCTACAGAAAAGTGCGTATACACACTGGTTGCCTTAAGAAAAGTAGTATATACATTTTTACAGATGGTTGATCAAGATTTGAGTAACAGAATATGATTTTTGTGATGTGCAGTATGATGTTTGATATTCTAGTTATAGAGATATGACTGTTCCATTTGATTGGTTGAGTTTTGAATAAGTTTCATTTGATTGGGTTTCAATGATTGGATGATTTAGTTGTGTCAGATATTGATGATTTTGTTATAATGATGAGATACAGTTTGATTATTGATATAGAGCTTAAGTTTTGGTAGTGGGTCCAGTCTGAAAATTCGATGAAATATGGCCTGCAAGTTATGATGTGTTGTAGCAGGTGGATCAAGTGTGAAATTTATGAAACGTGGTCCTCAAAGGTGAGGGAGTTGGAGCTTCCTTCCAGTGGTAGTTGGTAAATCATATCAGGGGGTTGGAGCTCCCTTCTAGTAGCAGCTAGAGAACGAGTGAAGGTTGTAGCCTTCTGTAGGTTGGTGCATACGTACTGGTACAAGTTTACTCCAATACAGGAACCAAGGGGTTGGAGCTCCCTTCTAGTAGGAGTTGTAGAATGAGTGAAGGTTGTTGCCTTCTGCAGGTGGGTGCATGCATACTGGTATGAGTCCGCACCAGTACAATATTTTAAAAATCCTTTGATATTAATAAGTTTGAAGACTAAGACGACAATAGTGGTGGTTTTCTCGCACATTAGGTTTCCACCTTAAATCCTAGTGTTCATGTGTGTTGCTTATGTGTGATACTTTATTCTATTCTTACTGCACGTGCTTATTGTTTATCAAATCTCTGATAAATCTCTTGCACTCTGGTTTAATTTCAACAGATAAAGAATTAACTATTTTAGAAGTTTACTAAGCATACACTAATTTCTTTTACAACAGTTGCATACATACATGAGTTGGGTTCCATAAAGTCGTGTATATATTTCAGAAAAGAAAATTATTATTGTGAGTTTTTAAAATATTGATTCACCCCTCCCTTAGTATTTTTCCCAACAATTGGAATTAGAGCATGGCCTTTGGTAGAAGCTTCATCGCTTGAAGGAGATCCTGCAAGACAATGGGAAAGAAGCAAAAGAAGAAAGCACCTCAAAAGAAGAAGACATCTCAAAGAGACAATGACATTGTTAGCAACAATTGGCTATTAGATGGAATAAAATATTCAAATTCAGAATTACCTCAAAATGAAGATGATCAAGAAAAATAATTATCAGGTGCTGATTTTTAGTCCTTTGGTGATACCTTTCCCTATTCATGCAATATTGAAGATAATGAATATGACAATGAAACAAATGAATTTTCTCTTATGGGTAAATGTGAAGAAATCTAATGACCATAGAAGTAGAAGTTAAAAGTCTCACATATAAAATTAGAGATCAGCCAGATCTATTTGATAAAAGGGAATATACCTACAAAGAAGAGGTTACCAGGTTAAAACATCAGTTGGAGGAAGGAAACAAAATAAGGAAGTAGTACAAGGAAAAGGAAGATCAATGTCAAAGGCTACAGGATGAAGTAACATCATTAAGAAATCAAGTGAATGAAAATGATACAACAACCAAGGAACTTAAAGAAAGAACCAGTTATTGTAAAGGTCTTGAAGTTGGGGTCATATCTTTAAAAGAAGATCTTGAAAAATCAAATAAGCAGAATGAAGAACTACAAGCATTTAAAGATCAAGAAAATGAGATTCTCAAATTAAAAAAAACAAGTGGAGGAAGGAAGAAAGGTTGAAGAAATCATGAAGAAGTGGTATCTAGAAAAGGAAAAGCAATATCAGGTTGAGGTAAATATCCTAAAAGGTAAATTAGAAGAAAAGGATAAACATATGCGATTTCAAGATAGCACTAAGATTTGGATAATATTATTAGTAGTCAAAGGTCTTGTGCCATCAAATATGGTCTTGGTTTTCTTGAAACTATCAAAGGTGAATGTAGCTCACAAGCCGAGGCAAGGAATTCTAATGCAAAATATGAAATGCTCAACAAGGAGATAAGAAGTCAACCCCATCAACAACCAAGGAAAGAAAGTCTTCAAAGGAAATCATTTACTCCTAACAATAGAAGTTTTAATCAAATTTTTCCTTTGATCAATAATGTTGAATGTTCTATATGTCATAATTTTGGACATGTTGCAACTAGTTGCAGAAGTATAATGTTTCAAGCTAATAACTATCTCACAGAAAGATCATCAGCTGCCAGGTACTTTAAGGGATAATATTGTTTTTCTTGCAATATGTTGGTGACAAAGCCATTGATTGCTATAGAAGGAATATGAAACATATAAGATGTTATGCTTGTAACAAGTTTGGGCATGTAGCAAAAGAATGCAGGAACAAGTTTATGGATCGTCGTAAACATTGTGTCCGATCCAGATTGGGAATTCCTTGATCCATTTCATCTCACCTATTTGCGCAGTCAATCTCATTTCCTTCCTGTTCGTGACGTATGTTTCCCAGTTTCGTAATCGTTGGCTCTCCTTACCCATCACACTTAGTGATAATTCCATAGTCCTTTCACAGCCCTGTTATGCGTAGTAGCTCATAATGTTCCATAAAGGTAGTAGCATTGAAGGATCTCTCTGGTTCTAGTGATCTTACTACCTAAAGTGAGCCTCCTGAAGCTCTTCTTAGCTTCCATGAATGTCTCCTTCGTGTGCTCCAAATCAAATTCAGGTTCCTTTGTAGGAGCCTTGCAAACCCAGACACTTTCTTCAAGCTGCTCGCGTTTGTCATCGCCTATTGTGATATCGCTCTGAAGCACAATGTTCACATTTGGATCCTCCTTGCACGGCTCAGCCCTCATCATTTGTAGATTCTAAGTTGGGGGAGGCTGGATTATTCCCTTATCGTGCAACCTTGCTATTAGGGTAGGGAAATCCTCCATCTCATGGTCGAACTAAGTACAATATAAAAATGATGCTCTTGTCAGATTTGTACAATCGTGGGCATAGTGTCCTGGCCCTCCGCAATTGTAACAAATCAGTTGTTTGTGACCTCTTCTTAGACCCATTCCACCTCAACCTTAGTCGCGCCCCTGAAATCCAGTGCGCGCTCGTCCTGCATTTTGATTAAGGGCTCGTGTTTCAGTCTGCACCCTATAGGTAGGGGTTTGATCCATCATTAGCTCATAACTTCTGCAGGTGCGCTAGTCATGACCTACCAACCTGCAGAAATTATAGAATAATTGTTGGGACGTCTGGGTATACTTCTGCAATAGGTGACAATTGTCTGTAGCATGTTTTCCTCCTATCTGACAAATCGTGCACCATAATGTAGGCGCCACTCTCGACCCTGCTTGTGCCTCCGGTCTCAATGGCATCGAACCTCCAGACACCAAATAGTTCATGAAGACTAGACAATGATCCTTGTCATGTCCCTTTCCCTTGCATTTGATGCACCATATCTCCTCACGCACCTCTAGCCAAGTTGTCCTGTCCTATTTTAAACTCTGCATTTCCAGACATAAATTTTTCAGGTGCGTGTGGATTTATTAAACTCCTAGGCCAGGATCTTGTATAGGGGTCTCGTGCAGTCTCATTGCAATCTCCAATGCTTTGGCATGGGTGGATAACTTCTACTGCGACAATGTCATCCTTAAATGTGGCGTTAGGGATGCTACAAACCATGCGCGGTGCTATGAATCTGTTAAGGTCATGCTGGCTTCGCGAATCATTCCCTTCAGCCTCTGATCCAGTTCCCATGGGGTTTCGCCTAGAAGCATCGCGATCTCCTTAAACCCGATAATCGATTGCATCTATGATTTTGGCTTGCTAAACTCCTTGTTTAGTGCAGCGTGGATTTCTACGATCCCAGCGTTTGGATTGTCATTAGAGTGCTTAATGTACCACATCAGTGCGCGATCTTGCAATGCGCTTACCAATGTTGCCTTCTTTATGTTGTCATCTGTAACCCCTTGTGCTTCCCATACTACTTTTACCATGAACCAAAATTGGTCCAGATCTTCGTTCCCTACTCCTTTGAATACCGACAATTTTACTGTGCTTGCCATACTGAATTGTGTTGGTGGTGTGGACGGAGATGGAGGGGATGATGGTGAAATCGGTGGCGGTGTAGGTGGGGGTGGTATGCACGGAAGCCGCTGCCTTATCAGATTGATCGCGCTCCTCGGAGAAACTTTCGACGAGTTCCTCCTCGCTTTCCTGCGAGGGTGAAATCAAGGGACTAGTCTCTAACTCTTCAGTACTTCCATTTCTGTAGATCTTACCATTTCGCGTAGTCCCAAACATTAATTTATTTGCATAACCTACTTTTCGCATAGTAGCATTTTAATCCAGGTATTCAAAGATTTAATGTACTTATCTCGTGGTCCTTTGAGGAAACGTCGTTCTACCTCATTGTAGCTGACTGACGTGTCTACCACGAACTCAGTGATGAACCCTCCTATAATCCGATCGAGCCAATGGACCACAACGCGTGCGATTTTATAATCTGATGCTTCTGGTCTGCATACTAATTTGGGAGTCCACACGATTTGTTTGTTGAGCCTACACCTCCCTTGACAGTCTACTAGCTTCACGATCCACTCATACAACTTAGAGGGGAAGGATGCAAGAAAATCTCGTGGATTTCCGTATACACGTAGTGCTCTAACCACTATTCCTTTGATACTCGCAGATCCCTGTTTTCCTGCGCCTCAAACTCGTGAATCTTTCTATCCAACCACTTTTCAATTTCTTTCTTAGTCATATTCCAGTGACACGACATTAGAAATCCCTTATGCAGATCTCGGTCCTAACAAAGGAACCATTTGTTGGCTTACAAGGGCCTGACTCGGGTTCAGAGATGATTTAGCCAAACAAATCCGACTACTACTGGCCCTTTCGGAAACATCCCGCAGAGCGTGGACTGAGGTCTCACCCAAAGTAGTACAAGAGGGTGATAGAACCAAGTTTTCGCACCTTGGATATTTCTGATTATTTCAAGTGGTCCATGGTTCGACCCAGCGTGCACGTCGCTACGGGCACTTACCCGTACCTCGCAACCTAAGATGTTGCCTTCGCGCAACCCTATTCATGGGACGAACAGTGTTATTACCCAAGTTCCTATTCGCAGTTCGATATTAGCTAATTTGGTTAACTTATTCGTACACTTTTATTTATACTTCACAATATTCACAATACAAGTGCGCACAACAAACAAACAGTATAATTGAATAACCAGTATAAGTGCAAGTAATATCAAACATGTAATAACTCATAACAGATACACATAATTGGTAATGAAACTTCTCTTTATTATTTTCTTCCTTCTGTTACAGACTCGACTCTACCCTGTGCACTCAGCTGTAGGGGTCCACACACTCTGCTGCGGACTCTACCATGCCTCTGTTCACTCGGCTGCAAAGCGTCTTCCTACTACTATGACCCAAGACACTTAGACTCTTGCTCTATGCTTTGCTATCTTTTAGACTCCATCTATTCCTTTCTTCTTACTTCGCTTAACTACTTCAAAATTTAGAGCCTTGCTCTATTTATAGAATCCCATGGTCCGCGGACCATGGGTAGGCTGACACTACGTTCAACACTTATGGCAGACAACCCTATGAATCTAACATACAATTCATGCTCCACACCCGCAATTCGCGGAGCTTTACAATAATATTACTCAAAACTTAGGCTTTGAGCCACAAAACATGTTGTGGGGGGATTCCATGCCCAACATAGCCCGAAACACATTCTTCCACTAACCATTGCCTTTCCATTCTTTGTCATCGTAAACATATATTTTCCTGGCCAATGATTATTTTTGGGTAGTTCTACCACCTGGGTAGACTACTATAATAGGGATTGATATTCCCAATAAGAAATAATTGGGTTCACTTGATCGTCTGGTAGCAAACACCCAACTCATCATTAAGTCGATGCAATCTAACATTGAATATGAGTGAAACTAGAAAACCAAAACCATAATTTACAATATATGATGTTCAATTTTAAAAAGTAGAAGGTTGATAAGATAAGAGTCAAAGTACATAACATTTTTTTGGTACATATTAATATTAAGAAAATGCCACAAAGCAAGATCCACACATTTTTTTTAGTTGTAGTCAAGTAACATTTATTGGTTTTACAATTTCAATTGGGACCTAATATCTAAATGTGGGGACTTTGGAATGCCACTTGGTGGATTTAACATTGATATTGATATTTGTATCTAATTAGGGAAGTCTTCCCAATTCTATTCTATAATATAAAGGCTTAAGTGAATAGATCATTTATTTAATATAATATTTAGTGTGTATGGTTATTGAATTTGAGATGGACATTGGTAGTTGAAATATAGTATCGAAACAAACTATAGGTAGTTGGAATATAATATATACATGAAAGGATTTTGCAATGCCACTGGTTATATTTGATATGCATATTAGTAGTTGGTGACTAAGCAAATAGAGTCTTCCTAATCCTATAGCACACATTTTGAGATTATTAAATTATTTATTCTACATAAAACACGTTATGTAAGATTATTGGATTTGCCATAAACATTGTTACTTGAAACCTCCCAAACGTATAACATAAAGTCTTAGATCATGCTGAAACATCTCAATGCTATTACATAAAATCTTATATCATATTGAAATATCTCAATTTTATAATATAAAGTCTCGGATAATATTAAAACATCCCAATCTTATAGCATAAAGTTTTAGATCATTAAATAATAGAACCTATAAGTCTTAAATAATGTTAAAACATCCCAATCCTATAGCATAAAGTTAAATAATAGAAATTGAGATATAAAATCATTGAATTATTAAATCACAATATTAAATACACT
>APFE030853071.1:1443-13260 GCA_000404065.3 Pinus taeda | reverse complement strand
TTCCATGCAATGAATTTCATCCTCATCTTCAAACTGCTCCTCCTCAATGACTACATTTTGAAAAGGAGATTTAACCTTTTGTTCTTCCCCAACTTCTTTACCCCTCTGAATGATCTACAATTGATCATTTGCTCTTCTGAACGGATTTGGGTTTCTTGGAGCAAATATGTTTGGAAACCTTTCCTTCCCAGAGTTCTGCTCAACCTTTAGCTTAGATATCTCAGAAACCAATGACTCTATCATCTTATTCATTTTGTCTAATTTAGGTTTTGAAGATGAAGTAGAGGAAGAAGAAGCCTCACCTCTCTGTCTCCTTCTATCAGCATGACATTTGAGCTTTTCTGCAACCATGATATTAGACTCCACCTCTAGGGCTGCATCCTACATTTTAGCCAAAGTGGCACATCTTCTTTCTCCCAAAAGTACGCAAAAATCAGAGTCAAAATCATTGGCATAGGTGAGTTTGGTAGAGGTGGGGGTGGGCTTTACTTCAGCTAGTATCTTACTATGCATACAATTGAATATTTTATTGAAATCAAGCAATGATTCCCCATTCTCCCTCTTGAGGTTTCCAAACTCAGTATGGTAATATAGCAAGTCCTTTTTATGTGCCCAATGCTTCAGAAATACATCATCTAATGCTTCAATGTCTGCTATAGACCTAGGGATCAATTCTCTGAACAACTTTCTAGCCTCACCATCAAGGCTCTGGAAAAATACTCTCATCCACACATCATCTTCACTGATATCTAGGTTATCAGCATAACTATAAAAGGACTCAAGGTGTTCTTCAGCTATTACTCCCTCTGTACCAGTGAATTTGGGCATGTATTTATGATATTCTCCTGCAGGCATGGCATTCAAAGGAACAGGCAAGACCAGGGGTCCATACCTAGCAGCTATGATTCTTTCCATCTTCGTGGGAGCTTGTTGGTCTGCCATGGCTGAGGTAGGTGGAAGGATATTGGCAGATTGAATGGTGGGAAGTAATGAAATAGATGACAGGGACAAAGGAATACGGTGGACTGTATGGGAATTTTTCTTTGGACTAAGATCCACAGGGGAACCGGATGAATAAGGAGCTTTATGAATCTATGAAGGTATTTCTTCACTAACAATGTTAGGCTTTATATCTTCAAACTGTACACTCTCAGCTATAATCCTCTCTTGCAGAGATACATAAGATTTTTTGGGCTTACCTGATCTTGATGCTCCTTTTTGTGATGTTTTCCTTTGCTTAGCAATCTTCTCAGGGTTAGGAACTGGGTCAGCTAGTGATTTCTGAGGATTTCTCCAAGTATGCCTCAAAAACTGAGCCAGAACTATAATGTGGAGTCACCGAAGGTTGGTCCTCCAGTAGAGTCACCAGATAGATGATTACAACCAGAAATGTGTTAAGACTTTGTCTATCATCAAAGCTGGAACTGTGTCATTCTCCCAAGGAAGCTAAGCTTCAATATCCTCTCCTCAGAAATGGCGCCAATGAATCTTATCACCCCAAGAAACTCTCCTAGGTTGTAGCTCGGAGATGCTAAGGAACATTACAAATTCAACTTATTGTTTTGAATGGATGAATGGAAGGAATGATGCTTGTTCAAGCCAGATAACCACTTCTACTATGCTTGACTCCAGACATGCGTGAAGACCCCCAGACAACAAGGCTTTAGACCACCAATTACTTGCAGTTTAAGGATTGGGTGAATATGGAGAATACTGACCACACTAGAAGATGCACAGGACCCTGTGATGGCCGGTTGCAACTAGTAAAGAAGTCTGTAAATCTAATTCCCTAATGCACAGACAATATGACAGCTCTCTAGCACTAGGTGAAAAGAAACCTGAATAACTCATTCACTGATACATACAAGATTTCAACACAGAGGTAGGGTGACAGTTACTCTAATGCTAAACATCAAGAGTTCAAGAATGCAGCGTATCAAGCACGGCTTGGAAAAGAAGATAAATGGAAAGTGAGCAATTAACAGCAAAAGAAGCTTGTATTAGCTGAAAATGAAGACGAGACGCTACAAGTATCAAAGTAGTTACAGTCTCCAGAAGTTGAACCTTACATCAAAACAACAACCATCAACCCTGATTACATCTGTTTTTTGGGTATATATAGTGTTTCATTACAAAGGCATTCGGCCACTCCAAGTATGGAGGGGTCATAATTGACCACCAACCACATTTAGTTGCTTGATGGAGCTTTTGAGTGCATTTTATTGCTCTAGCGGATGAATCTGATCTTTCCAGGTGCTCTGTTGTCCTCTCGGGTAGGTGGAGTGTCGTATGGAATGAAGTCCCATAACTGTTGAATGCAGTTATCTACTCGTTCCTCGTCCTTCTCCTCCTCGGCCATACTATTTGTTAAATATGGTGGTTGGGGAGCAACTGCAAACAATACTTGAAAACTGGTCACCTTCGTCCTTCGGGTGCACGGAACAGTTCATGGACATGTACTGCATGGCAGATAGACGGGTCGAATGAATGGGGAAGGTAAACCATCAGATTAAGAGGATAGACGGCGGGGATTTCTTGGCAGAGAGTATCGGGAGATATGGAAGCGAAGTGAGCACGGGTCGTTGGATCTCGAGCGGACAGATCCAATGGTCATCGGGTGTTGAAGGTGCGCAGCATTTATCGGGCGGGAACAGAGGATTAAGCGGTAAGCGGTCTCGATCGCACCGCCTTTGGGCATTAGGCGATAAGAGGATGAGGGCATGCAATTCCGTTCAGCACGTGACACGTAGCAACAGAGGAGGGAGAAAAACCGCTCTCCATCGCGTGCTAACGTGCCATTGCTTTGTGGATGCGAACTAAGCGAAGGCCATTCGATTTTGACGGAACTGATCAGACGGTGGAGGACTGATCGGGAAAGTCACTTTATTGGGTGCGACGGGAGTCGTCGGATCAGATTTTTGGTAGTTTTGGGCATTTTAGTATGGCGATGTGCGATTGCGATCAGATCGCATTGCAATATCACATCGACGGAAGCCGAGGGCGTAGCCTTTATACACACATGGATGCGTTTTGTGATAGTGATTAAACCCAAACCCGATAAAGGAAATAATCATTTTTAGGACTGATGAAGGGAGAACGAGCAGTGCAAGGGAAGGAGAAAATGACCGTTGTGAGTCTCTTTTGAGCATGACCAAGGACCAAGCTCACTTCCGACCTTTAGAAATCAAAGATTTGTAGCAGAGCTAACAAGGTCACAGTTCATTAACAAATTCACAAGGTACATTCCCAAGCTTGTAACAAGGGAAGACAATCATAATCTCAATAGGCCAGTATCTGAAGATGAGTTCAGGGAAGTTATCAACGAGATGCAAAATGGGAAAGCTCCTGGCCCTGATGGTTTCAATGTGGACTTTTTCAAAGCATGCTGGAAAACAGTCAAACAAGACATCCTTGATGCAGTGGAAGACTCAAGAAGATCCAGATCGGTCTTGAGGGCTCCCAATGCCTCTTTCATAGCTTTGATTCCGAAGCAGGAAAAAGCCATAACACTGGATAGATTCAGACCCATAGCTTTATGTAATGTGGTGTACAAAATTATTTCCAAGGTGATTGCTAACCGACTCAAGCCCCTTCTCCCAGCGCTCATCTCAGAGGAGAAAACTGGTTATGTGGAAGGAAGACACATTCTCAACAATATCATACAAGCTCATGAGATGGTCCACTCTCTGAAGAGAAATAAGCAAGCTGGTATGATCATACATCTTGACCTAGCGAAAGCTTATGACAAGCTAAGCTGGTCTTACATTAGGGTAATGCTCAAAGCTTATGGTTTTGACCACAATTGGATCAGATGGGTCATGGCCCTTGCATCCATGGCCAGTTTTTCAATCCTACTTAATGGCTCACCCTCAAGAACCTTCATGCCTTCTAGGGGACTAAGACAAGGAGATCCACTCTCTCCCTTCCTCTTTGTGCTCATGATGGAAGGGCTAGGCAAAGCGATAAAAATGGCAAGTATTGAGGGAAGAATCCAGGGTTTGAAACTCACCATAGATGGAGCGGATTCAACTCACCAACAATTTGTGGATGACACTATGCTGCAGGGCATTCCCATAGTCAAGGAAGCAAAAGCTTTTAAACAAATATTGAATGACTTTGCTATGGCCGCTGGTACAAAGGTAAGCCTTGACAAATCAAAAGTTTTCTTTTTTAACACTGACATTGCTATTCAAAGAAACTTCACCAGAATTCTAGGGTTCCAAAGGGATCAGTTACCCTCTAAGTACCAAGGAATACCCCTTATAGACAAACCTCTAAGCAGGGGAGTGTGGGAGTCAGTCATTAATAAACTTCAGGATAGGATCCGAAAATGGACATGCAGATCTTTGATTTTAGCAGGGCGCCTTGTGCTCACAAAAGTTGTCCTTCAGGCCATACCCATTTTCATGATGTCAACTCTTCCTATTCCTAAAGAAGATAAATGGAAAGTGAGCAATTAACAGCAAAAGAAGCTTGTATTAGCTAAAAATGAAGACGAGACGCTGCAAGTATCAAAGTAGTTAAAGTCTCTAGAATTTGAACCTTACATCAAAACAACAACCATCAACCCTGATTACATCTGTTTTTTGGGTATATATAGCATTTCATTACAAAGGCATTCGGCCACTCCAAGTATGGAGGGGTCATAATTGACCACCAACCGCATTTAGTTGCTTGATGGAGATTCTGAGTGCATTTGCTTGCTGTAGCAAATGAATCTGATCTTTCTAGGTGCTCTGTTGTCCTCGCGAGTAGGTGGAGTGTCATATGGAATGAAGTCCCATAACTGTTGAATGTAGTTATTTGCTCATGCCTCGTCCTTCTCCTCCTCAGCCATACTATTTGTTAGATATGGTGGTTGGGGAGCAACTGCAAACAGTACTTGAAAACTAGTCACATTTGTCCTTCGGGTGCACGGGATAGTTCATGGACGTGTACTGCATGGCGGATAGACTGGTCGGATGAATGGGGAAGGTCAGTTGTCGGATTAAGAGGATAGACGGCGGGGATTGCTTGGCGGAGAGTATCGGGAGATATGGAACCAGAATGAGCGCGGGTCGTTGGATCTCGGGCAGATAGATCCAACGGTCATCGGGTGTTGAAGGTGTGCGGCGTTTATCGGGCGGGAACATAGGATTAAGTGGTAAGCGGTCTCGATCGCACTGCCTTTGGGCATTAGGTGGTGAAAGGGTGAGGGCGTGCGATTCCATTCAACGCGTGACACGTAATGACAGAGGAGAGAGAAAAACCGCTCTCCATTGCGCGCTAACGTGCCATTGCTTTGTGGGCACAAACTAAGCGAAGGTCGTTCGATCTTGATGGAACTGATCGAACAGTGGAGGAGTGATCGGGCAAGTCGCTTTGTCGGGTGTGACGAGAGTCGTCGGATCAGGTTTTTGGTAGTTTTGGGAATTTTAGTATGGTGATGTGCGATTGCGATCAGTTCGCATCACAATATTGCATCGGCAAAAGCCGAGGGGCGCAACCTTTATACACACATGGATGCGATTTGTGATAGCGATTAAACCTGGACCCGATAAAGGAAATAATCGTTTTACCGTGCAGGGAATCAATAGTTGAATTGAGGCTTCTATGATTCATAATGGTTGAAAGAGTAGCTTCGGCATAAATCACATGTAGACAGACATTTGTCGACGCGTTTCGAACCACCCGGTGTGGTTCATCGTCAGGACAAGTTGAAGAAACAGATCCAGCTCACCATGTTAAATAGACAGAGCAGAGATTCCAACGGCTAATTTTAACTAAAGGACCCAGGTCAAAATTAATATTACTAATATTTTAATATTAGTCTTGTTATTTAAAATTTATTATTATTTATATTATTTTAGAAAAATGTAAAAAGTAATCATGGTTAGTCAAATTTTTTTTATTTAATTTAAATAACTAATAATTATTATTATATATATTATTATATTTTTATTTTATTTTTTTAAATTATAATTATTTATGATCTAAGTAAATTAGGTAAAAAATATATAATCATCGTTAGTTCTGAAAATAAATAATTACATATTTAAATATAATAATATTATAAATATATATATTATATAATATAATTTATCCTAATTATTAAATATAGATGTTAAAAAAGTAATTAGTAAAAATAAAATAAATTCATGGATTAGTATTTGAACAAAAATCTTAATAATTTTTATTAATAATAGAAATATATATAAATCATTTATAATTTATTTAAATTATAATATATATATATATACTAGTCTAATTAATGAAATAGTAAAGGATTTAAAAAATAATATACTAATAATAAATGCTTTAATGGTTTTATATATATAATATTTTACATATGGGAATAAATAAGTCCTAATAAATGAAATAGTAATAGATGTTAAAAAATAATAATATAATAAATGACTTTAATGTTTATTATTTAATTTAATATTTTACATTGGAATAAATACTAATATAATAATAATTAATATAATATATATAATTATATATATAAATAATATAATATTATATATAATATATATCATACATTAATTTAAAACCATCATATTATGCTTAGATCTTTCTTTTTATTAATTTAAAAAGTAATTTACTAATTTATTAATTTAATATTCAAATACATATATATGTATCTAAAGAATTAGGAACAAACTAAATAATATAATTATAATGGTACGTTCAAAAGGTAATTCATTTATTTAATTAAATATTTAAAATAAAATGGGAGTTAAAATGAGTTAGAATGTACTAATAAAACTAATAATACTAATACAATACGAGGCGAGAAAAAATAAAAATTAGAATAGAAAAAAATAACCAAATAAAAATCATAATAATAATAATAATACAAGTACTACAAAACATAGATAAATAAGGAAAGCTCAACATCAAGGCGGGGGCAGAAGAACCAACTAAGAAGAGAGCGTTGGATTCCAGCACCTACTAATTTTCCAGCCATCATCCCTATTGAGATTGTTCGGCCTCTTTTCAATCTCGATAGCTTCCCTAAATTTCTGATGATGGAATTGAGCAACTTTGGCCACAACCTTGGTCTCCTCAATACACACCTGATGCTTGGTCTTTTCTACATGCTCAGCTAAAGCTGACGACTTGGATCTCCCATGTCTTCAGCAGCATGTTCGCAGATCCTTTGATGGATGGAGCGCCCAGTTTCCCCAATATAGGGGGTCCCACAGGAACACGGGATTAAGTAGACACCCTTCATGTCCTTAGGGTTAACGGGATCTTTCACCGATCTGAGGGAATTGCGAATGGTGTTGAGGGGCCTAAAGGTTGAGGGAATATCATATCTTTTAAGGATCCGAGCGATCTTGTCCGTGGTTCCTTGGACATAAGGAAGATGGACACCTAGACGTCACTCTCGAGATTCTTTCTTAATTAACGCCCTTTTTGAGGCTTTACGGAACGTCATCTGAACTAGGCGCCTACTATACCCATTCTCCACAAAGACATTGAGGGGATGGGATCTCTCCTTTTCAAAGCTCTCACAATCAGAGATCCTGAGGGCACGAGTAGCGAGGGTGTTAAGAACCCCCAACTTTTGAGCAGGGAAATGATGGGAATCTGCATGAAGATACTGCTCAGTATGAGTCTTTTTTCGGAACACCGAGTGGGAGAGAAAGCCATCCTTATTCCGAGATATAAGAATATCCAGGAACGGGAGGCAGCCATCAACCTCTTTCTCCATGGTGAACTTAATGGCCGAGGACTGGCTGTTGAGGTGATCAAAGAAGCGATCCAGCTCCTCAGGGCCATGGGGCCAGATGACATTAGTGTCATCCACATACCTTTTCCAAAGCCTAGGAAGAAGACGAGCTGAGGATAAAGCTCTGGCTTCAAAATCTTCCATAAAACGATTTGCCACAATAGGGGAAAGAGGGGAACCCATGGCAACACCACAAGTCTGCTCGAAGAATTCAAGGAAATAATCGTTTTTAGGACTGATGAAGGGAGAATGAGCGGTGCAAGGGAAGGAGAAAATGACCATTGTGAGTCTCTTCTGAGCATGACCAAGGACCAAGCTCAGTTCCAACGTTTAAAAATCAAAGATATGTAGCAGAGCTAACACTAGCTCCTTCTGGGGATGAGATCCTCCCTGTGAGGTCTTAAGAACTGCAGATCATTGCCTTTCCTGTGAGAACCAAATTAGCAAAATTTCCTAGTGTTCCATTGGGCATGGAGTCTAACACTAAAACTGACAAAATGACCTATTTAAAAATTTAAGGCCAAATGCCTTAACTAACATAAATTTTCAAAAATCGACCATTAACTGGTCCATCAAAAAATTATTTCCCATTCCATACTTTGCAGTATGAAAGTATTGTTCCCTTGGATCTGAGAAATGATAAAAGGCCCTGTCCATAGAGCATCGAATTTCCCATGGTTGCTTTCTTCTCTTTCAGTGCATCCCACTTAAGAACCAAGTCTCCAACCTGAAAATTCTTTGTTTTTGTCTTCCTGTCGAAAGTTTCCTTGATTCTCTGTTGATGTACCGCTGACCTTTCAACCAGTTGTTCTCTGATTTGATGTAGCTCTGCTAAATCAGTGATTCTTTTTGCCAGGTCCTCTTGCTCATTCTACTCTCCTTGCAAGAACTTTGCCACGGGGAGGCTTAACTGAATTGGGAATACAGCCTTAATGCCATATACCAGCTTGAATGGAGAATTCCCTGTAAATTTCTTGGTGGTCACTCTGTCAGCCCACAATGCATACTTGAGCTTAGAATCCCAATTCTTTTTGTTATCTTCCAATAGCTTTTTAATTATCCTTATCAGGCTCTTGTTGGAAGATTCTGCTAGACCATTGCCTTGAGGGTAATATGAGGTGGAATGAGCCAGTTTAATGCCCATTGAATCACACATGTCCACCAATTCCTTTGCCCTGAAGGCTGCTGCATTGTCTGTAACTAGTTTATGTGGACAACCAAATCTGGTGAAGATATTCTCTGTTAAGAACCTTGTGACCACATTATGATCAGCCTTTCTGGTAGGGATTGCTTCAATCCACTTAGTGAAGTATTCTGTGGCTACTAAGATCCATCTGTGCTAGCCACTGGAATGTGGATTGATTTTTCCAATGAAATCCAAGCCCCACTGTTGAAAAGGGCCACTAGCATGTATGGGTTTTAAGGGCAAGGATTTCAATTGTTGCCTCCCTTCAAATATTTGACACCTGTCACAAGATTTAACAAATAAGAAGACATCAGAAAATAAGGTGGGCCAATAACACCCGGATCTGAGAATCTTGTGGGCCATAGTTTTCCAATAATGGTGTCCTCCACACATGCTGGAATGAAACTGCTGCATGACTTCAATGGATTGTTCTTTGTCCAGACATCTCAAAAGAATTCCAGAGGGGTCCCTCCAGTAGAGCAGATTTTCATGAATGTAGTATTTGGCTGCCCTAAGCTTGATAGTTTTGGCTTGGCTTGAACTAAGGCCTGAAGGAACTTCTAGCTTCAGCAAGAATTGAGCTATTGCAGAGTACCAATCACAAGAAGCTAGATTTTTTGCCAATGACTGATTTTTCCCCGGTTCAACTGTTTCTTCTTCTGCCTGACCATTTTCTGAAATTGTGCTCATGAGATTTATGTCCAGCGTTTTGCAATTTTCTTTAGCCATTGTTGGTACCATTTCATTGCCATCCTTTTCTTCTAGAAATCCATCATCTGTCTATCTTTTTCTCCCATAAACCCCTCATATCCATCGAAATTGATTAATCAATAGCATTATAGTTGTTAATTTACATTAAATTTAATTTGTGAATTTTTATGTTAAAAATTAGGAATTTTCAACAAAAAAATTACAGGATGTCATGACTTCCTGTAAATGGTTTATGACGTGACACGTGGCATGGCAAGCAAATCAAAACAAAGGATAGGAACGTGATCTGGAATGTAAATGCATGGTGAAAAATTGATTCAACGGCAAATCTAACACTCCTAGATACATGGTCAATGCTGGTCAAACCCAGCCTTTTTGGTCACAAAGGCAGCAAAAAGCCATAGTTTCCTAAACTGATTTCATTTTGCTTTTGGAAATCGGTTTAGATTAGAAAGGACAAAAAATCACTCTTTTGTAAAAGCATAAACATTTGCATAATGTATGTACATTCGATTTAGAGATAGGATAGGAGACAAGCAGATAAAGACTGCGTATTGTATTGTTTTCCGGAACAATTATTATCTTTGTGTATTGTTCCAGCACATTGCTCTTGTATGTGATTTCAATCTTTAGAACTTAATTACAGTCACTGTTTTACTCCAACAGTGCTTATGCGTTAGCATTCTCATCACTTGAAGTTTCTTAAGTGTGCCATTGAAGCGTGGACGGGCCCTATGTGGAGATTGGTATACTATTAATTTCATTTCCATAGCGTTTTCGCATTTGAAAAGTGTGCATAGTGTTTAATGTTATTTCCATGTCTGTGAGTTTATCGATTTGATTAGAAATTCTTGCAAATAATATTCAAGGTGATAGCTTAAGAATTTGATTGCTAGATCATTGAACAATATCTTGTAAAAGATTTGATCGATCATTAGATTTCAAAGCATCTCTGTGGACTCTGTTTTCATGCATTTAAAATTTCAGTGTGCTTTTGATTTCCATGAATGCTTAGGGTGTTAGCTAGAAAGAGCTTTTGTGTATAATATCCTTGTAAGAGGGTTGAAAACTCAGTCTGGCAATACGCTATATCTTTAGGACAGTTAAATAAATTAGGTGATCTTAGTGTTAAGGTGAGAGGAAACATATTTCAACCTCCTGTAAAGGAGTGTTGTAGCCTGTCACAGTAGACACTTAGTTAGATCTTTTATGCTATAGACTTAGACAGTGCCTCTAAGTTTACCTACCTTGGTTGATATTAATATCTAGTCTAATCTAGCACCCAACATTGGGCCACTACATTTGGGTCGTTGCCGGGGAGCGCAGTTAGAGGATTCGAAGAAGAAAAAAAAAAAAAAACAACAACAACAACCACAACATAGATTTGATTTTAATTGTCATTTTAGAAGTCGTGTTTGCTTATGCCTAGATCTAGAGATAATAAAGGTAGATTCATAAAAACCCCCCATCCAAAAACTAACCTACCACCAGGAGTAGACCCTTTAGGAAACATTGAACACACAACACCAGCTGAGGAAATCACCATACAAAAATTAGAGGATAAACATAAATCAGGCCAAAGACTTACGCTTATTGAGAGACAAATCCTATTAGCACACGAATCACAGAAGAAACATCTCCCTGAATCTTCTACAAAAAGAGAAAGTAGAAAAATAACTCAACAATCTCTAGAACAACTCTTTGGAACGAGTGACACTGAACAAGCAATTAAATCACCAGAGGAATCTATAAAAAAGGTTGAGGAAGGAGGAGGATCAGCAAGAAGACCCACTCCTGAACAACAACAAGATCAAAGAGAGGAGGAAGAATCAACCTTTATATTTTCTATTCACGAACCAGAAGACAATCATGATGAGGAAATAAAAATGAAAAACATACCTCCTTCTGTGTTACCAAAATTTTATGGCATGGCTTCAGAAGACCCATATTCATTCTTGTTTGAGTTTGATATTGTATGTCGAACATATGGTTACATAGATGATGCCCATAGGCTTAGACTTTTCCCAACAACATTAAAGACATCAGCACTAAGATGGTTCATGGGACTTGGTGAGCATGCAATAACTGATTTGGATGGCATGAGAAGAATATTCCTAAAGAAATACCAACCTTATTGTAGATCGAAGGATTCTAAAGATGATATCTTTAGGATGAATCAACAAGAGGATGAAAATCTAGAGGA
>APFE030853070.1:0-13417 GCA_000404065.3 Pinus taeda | reverse complement strand
AAATAAAAATAAAAATAAAAAAAATGTTACATTTATTAATTTAGTCTTGACCTGGACCTTGGAGTCCAAATTAGCTGTTAGGTAGTCGTTAGAGTTGGGTAGCCGTTAGAGTCTCTGCTCAGTCTATTTAACATGCTAGGCTAGATTTGTGTCTTCAACGCGTCCTGACGATGAACCACACTAGTTGGTTTGAAACACGTCGACAAAGATCTGTCCTATGTGATTTACGCCGAAGGTCTTCTTATAAATATGATGGATCACAGAAGCCTCAATTCTACAAAGGTTAAAATAGATTCTTCATTATCTCTAATGAGTGCCTTAGCTTCCACCCATTTAGTCATATAATCTATACAAACCAATATGTCAACTCTTTGATTGGATGGAGGATTAATGGGTCCTACAAAGTCTGGAGCGCATCTTTCAAAGGGTTCAAGTATTACTTAGAGATTCAATGCCATTTCATCTCTATGATTAGGTTGACCCATTCTGTGATAGCTATCACAGGCTTGAACATATTTCTTTGCATCCTTGAAGAGTGAGGGCCAATAATAACCCATTATGAGATGTATGTTGTTCTCTCATTAGAAAAATTCCCTTTGCAAGGACCATCATGACAAGCCTTCAGTATATCATAAACCTCATCTTCTCTAATGCATCTTCGTATTTCAGGATCAAGTCCTGTATGGAAAAGACACCCACTTATCCAGCTATACCGAGCACTTTGTTGAATGATCTTTCTTTTCTCCCAATGTGATAGGTGTGATGGTAACTTTCCTGCAACCACATAATTGGCAATGTCTGCATACCAAGGTGAGTGAGCAGATACTGCAAATAAATATTCATCAGGAAAGGAATCATCTACTAGAGTATTATCATTAGCTTTTAACTGAGAAAGGAAATCAACAACTACATTTTTGTTACCTGGTTCATCTACAATTGTAATATCAAACTCTTGTAATAATTGTAACCACCTAGTAACTCGAGCATTTGTGATAGGTTTGTTCATTAAATACTTAATAGCTGAGTAGTCAGTATGAACAAAAGTAGAGTAACCAGTAATGTAATGTAGGAATTTATTAATAGCATAAATGACTATTAAAAATTCCTTCTCAGTAACTGTGTAATTAAGCTCAGTAGGGGTCATATTCTTACTAATGAAATAGATAGCATAAGGAATATGGTTTCCTCTTGTCCCAAGACAAATCTAATTTCCATATCCGAAGCATCAGAGGATATATGAAAGGGAAGTGCCCAATCAGATCCCCTTAGAATAAGAGCTGTAGATAACGGATGCTTGATTTCATCAAATGCTTTCTAGCAAAGATCAGTCCACTTAAATTCAACATTTTTCATAAGTAACACAAACAAAAGAGAAGATATTTTAGATTTTTTTTGATAAATATTCTGTAGTATCCAGCATTTCCTGAAAAACTTCTCACATCAGTTTGTGTTCTAGGGATAGGAAGGGTCTGAATTACCTGTACTTTGGATGGATCTACCTGAATCCCTTGAAATGAAATGAAGTGTCCAAGTACAATTCCTTCATTCATCATCATATGACATTTTTCAGTACTTAGGGAAAGGTGAGCTTGTACACAACGTTTAAGTACTTTCTCAAGGTTTTTTAATGCATTTTCAAAAGTCACACCATAAGGGGTAAAGTCATCCATAAATATATCCATAGTGTCATTAAGCATATCAGGAAGGATTCCTATCACTGCTCTTTGAAAAGTTGCTGGAGCATTACATAGTCCAAATGGGAGAACTCTATAAGCAAAAGTTCCTTAGGGACTTGTAAAGGTGGTCTTGTCTTGGTCTTGGGGTGCAATTTTGATTTGGTTATATCCACTAAAACCATGTAAAAAGGAAAATAATTTCTTCCCTGACAAACTATCTAACACCTAATCAATGAATGGAAAGGGGAAGTGATCTTTTTGAGTGGCTTTGTTTAAGGCTCTATAATCTACACACACTCTCCATTTCCCATTTTTCTTAGGTACTATCACCAATGGAGAAACCCATTCACTGTCAGATATAGGGTATATAAACCCCACATTAAGCAATTTTTGAAGTTCTTCTTTAAAAATTTCCCTCAAATTGGGATTCATTCGCCTCTGGGGTTGACAGATTGGTGAGAATCCCTCCTTGATATAGATGTGATGAGTACATAATCCAGGAGAGATTCCCTTCATATCTGTACAGTCCCATGCAAATGCTTCCTTATTTTCACTAATTAACTTCATTAGTTGTTGTGCTTCAGCAACTGTTAAATTGGGGTTTATGTTCAATGTTTTGCCAGGTTCGATTTCTACTGTTATGCTTTTAGAGGAGATAGCAGTTGATGTTTGAGGTAGATTTTCAGATTTAAGCTTTTCCTGGGTCTCAGATTCCAAAATTGCAGTCAACTGGTTATATGTTTCAGAAGTGACCGAGGAGGGTTCAAAAATAAAATTACTAATTACTTCATCCTCCATGGTATCTTTAAGAGTTAAAGCTTGTCCGATAGTCAAGATGGGTTGAGTGGCATTATCATCATAATCCAACCATATAGAATCATCATTATTAATCATAGGTGTGGCATGAGGATAAAGATTAAGATTCTTGGTTTCACATCCATTAGAAATTGTCATTGAGCCTGATATACAGCTCATAAAGGCATCAGCTATGGTCAGCCAGGGTCTTCCCAAAATTGGAGGATGTCCCCCCAACTTTGTTTTGTAGTACCACAAAGTCAGCTGGGTAATTGCAGGATTCAACTGAAATGATTAGGTCTTCAATGCTCCTTCCAATTTGATTGTAGAACGATCGGCTAACTCTAGGATGGTTTGTGTCTCTCTGATCACATTCTTTAGCTGTAATAGTTGTGAAGTTTCAATAGTCATAATATTTATAGAATCACCTAAATCTACCATAACTCGTGAAATAATAGTTTTTCCAATTTGTAATTTAACCGTAGGATGGCCGGGATCACCATATTTAGCAGGAGGAGCTTTTCCAGACATTAAAGCAGATAGATCACCCATAACATGAACTGTAAGGGGATCTTTAGCTTTCCTACCAAGTTTCTTAATACAAATATCTCTCATAGTTCTGGCATAAATTGGTACATCTCTAAGTGCTTGTAAGAGTGGAATTTTAACATTAAGATTCTGTAATTCCCCTAAAAGATTAAAAGCAGGTGGCTCAAGTGTCTTAGTTAGAGCTAAATGCTTAGGGAATGGTGGCTCTGCTATTTCAACACCTTTATTAGAGGGTGGCTCTGCTGTTTCAGCACCCTTATTAGGTAAATTATTTCTCTTTGTCTCTTCTTTGTCAGAGTCAGAAGAGGTAATATCATCAATAATAGGTTCAACTATTCTCCCAGATCATAAATGAATATCATTACACTGCGTAGGGAAAATAGGAGATATAGGCTAGTTCTGAATATCAATGACTTGCACAATTTTATTATTAGGGTTAGGGTTTGGTTGTACATGTAGTTAGGGTCTCATTGTTTGATTGTTTGGTGGATCACGTGATGGTAGAGGGAGTGGTTGCTGAAACTGGGGAAATTGATTTGGGAATGGGATTTGTTGAGCTCTCTAGTTTGGATTCCATTGATTAAAATAAGATTGTTGTTGTGGAGGCCAAGGAGTCAACATTGTAGGGTCTACAAAGGGAGGGTTTGTTTGTTGCATGGATGGGTAATTCATTTGATTGAAGGGTGGGTATTGCATCTGGTTAAAGGGCGGGTAGTTTTCTTCATTAAAATAAGGATAATTATTCCAACAATTAGAAAATGTAAATGGTATATTATAGTTCATACCTTGTCCTTGTGGTTTCCATTGCCTTCTCTGTGTCAGCAAATAGATCGCTTCAGCTTCCTCTTCGATTGGTTGCAATGCTACTTTTATTCCTGGTAAAGAAGGGCATTATTGAGTTTCATGATCCTTCTCACAAATGGTGCAAATTGGTACTTTGTCCAATGGGCATTCCCTTGGTGGATTTTTATCTCTACGTTTGGGACAGAAGATAGCCAAAGAAGCTTCTGCTTCTACTTTTTTATTCTTAACCAGTCAATCTGTGAAGCAAAAGAGTTTAACATTTCAGTTTTGAATTCCTGAAGTAAATTACCTATTTCAGCTCTTGTTGCTCCTCAACTGGCTGATTTTTGGACTGTTGAATATGTATTATCCTTGCTATTTGATCTATTCCTTGCAACTCGTCTTGAACATATTTTGCAGAGGTTAACAATTTAATCATATGATTCTTTAGATATGTCCCCTTTACCAAGCATATTTAGCATGTCTAAACAATCATCCCTTACCCCTTTCAATAATATTGTTTTAAGAATATCTTTACTTACATCGAGATGATTGGATCTCTGCAAATTGTATTGTAGTCTTTCCACAAAGTCCTCTAGATTTTCGTCTTCTTTTTGGACCATAGTTCCTCCCTTTTTTATCTCGTCTGGCAGTAGTCTTGATATTTGGTCAAAAAATTTCGCTTCATTTGTTCCCATGTTGTCATTACATGGCCTCCCAGACTCATAAACCATCTTAGTGCATTTCCTTTTAGTGTTGCTGGAAATAGCTTCAATTTCTAAGAATTAGTAACATAGTCATAGCTTCTACACAATATATCAAACTTAAAAAGAAACTCATTAGGATCTTTAGAAGATAAACCATGGAAGTTAGGTAAGGCTGAAAGTGGGATATTCTTCATGGGTGTCGCCCCTCTGGGAAGATCCCCAATAGGAAATCCCAAGGTGGAAAGAGAATTCTCATCTCTTCCCTCTCCTCCTACCTGTCGTCCACCAAAGAGTCCTTCATTGTTCCCTTCCATTAGTTGTTCTCCTGTTGCACTTGCCTAGTCTTCAATGTTTTCTGTTAGCCCCTCAATGTCTTGAATTGGTTCTTCAATGTCTTCTACTCGTTCCCCAATGTTTTCTACTAGTTGCTCAATATCTTCTATTGTTTCTTCAACCTTTTCAGGGCCCACAACGTCCTCCATTTCATAGTTTGTTTGAAGAGAATGATGAGTCTTTCACTTTCAAAAGCTTAGCCTCTGAGAAGTTTCAGCTTTTGATATAATCTCATCAATAAAGGTTTTTCTTCCCCCTCTCCCTTTTCCCTTGCTACCCGTAGGGTTAGTTTTCTTGCGTCTTCTCATGCATTCTGCACATCTAAAAGAAAACCGTTAATGCTTTTGAAATCTATGATTGCCTTCCTTGGAAATAGCACAAAAATGTTGGTCACTTTAATTGCTTATTAATTCAAACAACTAAGTGCTACATAAATTATCAACCCAGGGAAGTCTATTTATTTCAAAGGAAATTACACACTATATGTGCTCAATCTCAAAAGTAGTAAAAGTTGTAGTAATAAATACACTAATAACACCTTGCCTTAAGCAAACTAAAGCTCTACTCTGAGTTACAACAAAAATGATCTATTGCAGACAATTATCAAAGAATTCTTGATTACATTAAAAAGAACAATCTAGTAAAATAAATCAATTTGCAAAGGAAGGGACTAGCTATGCTGTAACAGAGAACAAGACCCTATTCCTCAAGTAGGAATCTTCAGCACTTGTTTCTGATTACTATGCTCACCAACTCACTCTGTAAACTCAACTACCAATAAAGCACTCACTGATTAACTGTGAATGAATTCAAGAAAGTAATGCAACAATCAATTGGAAAACAGAGTTTGAGCAATGACACATAAGAAATATTCAGTAAATAGAACTTAACAAAGTATGGATAGAAAACATGTTTAACACACTATGGGAATGCAATGGGTGAATCTTGTGATGAAGGCGGGCCCTGTCATTCTCACAAGATTCCCAAGAAAAAGGAACTAGAAAGGAATGTTCAGAATAGTATTTTATTCATCTGTCAATGTATCATATTACAAAAGATTGAGTTCTTTTCCTTCAACTAGACCTTCTCACAGTCTATCCATCCCACCTCTAATGTAGATGTCTCCTCTTTTTAAAGAGGAGACATATATTAAAATTGATTACATTATAAATCTTATCTTTAACCCAATATGATAAAATAGGGTAATCAGTTCTTCCATTAACAAAATGTTGTTACAATAGTTATGGTAATGCTGACTTTGGAATGTAGTCATTATGGCCAGTGTAGCAGCTCCTTCGATGATCTCGTTTTGTTGCTGCTAAATCTAAAATAAAAATCACGAGCTATTCTAGCAACAAGATTTGTGCACTGTTCTAATTGTTTCAACAACATAAACTGTAATGGCAACCTTGTAGTCTTTAGGTTGTTTCAGCAATGTAGACTACAATGATAAACTGTTTCAGCAACTATCTAATTCAATGATTAACTATGAAGGTAATGTAATTATATGTAAAATAAATTAAACATATAGTACTGAGAAGAAATATTGTATACCTTCGGAAAAATGGACTAAAGTAATAACATGGACTTTAAATATAGGTTGGAAAAGGATGACATAAGAGCAAAATATATGATAAAAAAGGAACAATGTAGGGTCCTAACAATATTAATCCCTATGGTTTATAATTCCTTGTATTTTGAGTATTAAACCTAAGGGATTATAAACCCAAAGGAATTCATATTATAAACCCAAGGTATATAAACCATAGGATAAATATTATAAACCCTAGAATAAAGATGGATGATCATGGTCAACCATGGTGAACATCACATTCTAACAAGGATTATTTCAATATGAAAATCAACCATGGTCAGCCATGTTTATTTTAGTGTTTATTTATAATATTATTCCATTAGTTTTAATACTATCCCCTTGGATTCATAATCCCTTGGGGTTTTAGTATTAATCCCTTAGATTTATAATATCAATCGCTTGGGTTTATATTCTCAATCCCTTCGGTTTATTATTCCCCTGGATTTATAATATTATTCATGGTCAACCTTGATCCAATATCACATTGTGACAAATTTTGTGTCGATATGAAAATCAATCATGGTCAAGCATGGTCCAATGTCGTATTGTGGAAATAATTGTCTCAATATGGAAATAAACCATGGTCAAGCATGTCTATTTTGGGGTTTATAATATTCATCTTAGGGTTATATACTTTGTGTTTATAATTTTTATCCCTTGGGTTTATAACATCAATCCCTTGAGTTAATTAATCAAAGGTTACATATTCCTGGGGTTTAATATTATTCCCTTATGTTTATAATCCCTTGATTTTTTAGTATTAATCCCTAGGGTTTATTATAACCTTGGGTTTATAATATCAATGACGGTTAACAATGTTTTATAAATACAATAATGGTCAAACATGGTCCAATGTCACGTTGTGATGAATATTGTCTCAATATAACAATCAACCATGGTTAACCACTGTCAATTATGGTCAAACATGTTCAACAATGGTTCAACACCACATTGTAATCAACCAAGGTAAGCCATATTCAACTATTTTCAACCATTGTCAACCATGGTCAACCATGTTTATTTTAGGGTTTATAAGATTTATCTTAGGTTTATATACCTTAGTTTTATAATTTTTATCATTTAGGTTTAATATTCCCTTGGGTTTATAATATCAATCACTTAGGTTTATTAATGTAAGGGTTCATATTAGTTGGGATTAATATCAATACCTTATGTTTATAATCCCACGTGTTTTTAATATTAATCCCTAGGGTTTGTTATTCCCTTGGGTTTATAATATCAATTATGGTCAACCATGTTTTATAAATTCAATCATGGTCAACCACGGTCGAACGTCACAGTGTGACAAATATTGTCTCAATATGAGAATTAACCATAGCCAACCATAGTGTAATTTCGCAATGTGGCAAAGATTCTATCGATTTAAAAATAAATCATGGTCAAGCACTCTCAACCATATAATTCCTTGGGTTTAATACTATAAATCCCATGGAATAATATTAAACCCTATGAATTAATATTAATTCCAAAGCCTATGAATTATATTATACCCTGGGAATATGAACCCTTAGATTAATAAAAATAGGTTGATATTATAAATCCAACAAATTAATATTATAAACCCAACGGATTGGTATTATAAACCCAAGGGATTAATAATAAAACCCCAAGGGATTATAAACCCAAGGAAATAAGATTAACCCAAGGGACAATACATGTAATGCATCAATACTATTAACCATAGGGTTTATATTCCCTTGGTTTTTTAGTATTAATCCCTTGCGTTTATTATTCTCACAAGTTTATAATATCAATCCCTTGCCTATATTAATCTAAGGGTTCATATTCCTAGGGTATAATATTATTCATAGATTTCTAATATTAATCCCTTAGGTACAATATAAATCATGGTCAACCAAGGGTTTATATGCATTAGATTTATAACGTTAGCCCCATTGGTTTAATAATATTAGTCCCTTCGGTTTATAGTACCTTAGGGTTTTAATATTAACCCGTTAGGTTTATTATTCCCTTGGGTTTATAATATAAATTCAATGGGTCTATAAATATAAGGGTTCATATTGCTAAGTTATAATACTAAAACCCCAAGGGAATAATATTAACATAAGGGATAATAAACCCATGAGATCAATACTAAAAACACAAGGAACTATAAACAAAAGAGAATAATATTAAACCCTAGGGATTAATATTATAAACAAAAGGTATATAAACCATGAGATAAATATTACAAACCCTAAAATAAACATGGTTGACCATGGTTGAAAATGGTTTATCTTCATATTCACATAATCATTGTCAAAATGCGACATTGGACCATGGTTAACCATGGCAAATCATCTTTAGTCCAAAGTATTTAATATATTATGGTTTACATATCTTGAGTTTATAATATTAATTTTGTGCGTTTAATTTTATTCCCATGGGTTTATAATCCCTTAGGTTTAATACGAAAAACAAAAGGAATTATAAACCCAAGGGAATGATATACCCAAAGGGTTAATACTAAAAATCCAAGTGATTATAAAGCCAAGGGAATAATATTAACACAAGGGATTAATAATAAAAACCCTAGAGTTTATATTATCTTGGGTTTTTAGTATTAACCCATTGGGTTTATAAACTATGTGAACACATAAGGATTAATACTAAAAATCCAAAGGAATATAAACCCTAGGGTTTGTAGTATTAATCCTTTGGGTTAATATTATTCTCTTGGGTTTATAATCCCTTGGGGTTTTAGTATTAACACCTTAGGTTTATTATTATTTTGGGTTTATAATATCAATTCTTTGATTTTATTAATATAAGGGTTGATAGTCAGAGGGTATAATATTATTTATAGGGTTTGTAATTAATCTAAATACATATGGTTTAATAGTATTCCCTAGGGTTTATAATTTCTTGTATTTTTAGCATTAAACCTAAGGGATTATAAACCCAAGTTATATAAACCATAAGATAAATATTATAAACCCTAGAATAAATATGATTGACCATGGTCAACCATGGTCCAACATTTCATTGTGACAATGGTTGTGTCAAAATGAAAATCAACCATTGTCACCATGGTCAACCATGTTTATTTTAGGGTTTAACATTATTCACTTGGGTTAATATTATTGCCTTAGGTTCATAATCCCTTGCGGTTTTAGTATTAAACCCTACGAATATGAACCCTTATATTAGTAAACTGAAGGGATTGGTATTATAAATCCAAGTGAATAATATAACCAAATGGATACTAAACCCAATGCATTAATACTATCAACCCTGGTGTTTATATTCCCTTTAGTTTTAAATATTAATCCTTTGGGTTTATTATTCCTTTGGGTTTATAATATTAATCCCCTAGGTACATTAATCTAAGGGTTCATATTTATAGGGTATAAAAATTATTCATAGATTTATAATATATAACCCTTAGGTTCAATGATAAATCAAGTCAACGAAAGGTTTTATTACATTGTATTTAATATTACCCCTTGCGGTTATAATAATCTTAGTCCATCGATTTATAATACCTTGCGAGTTTTGAATTTACGTGTGGGTTGTTTATAATATCAATCCATGGGTCTATTAAATCTTAAGGTTTATATACATAGCATTAATACTAAAACCCCAAGGGATATATTATTGAATGGATAATAAACCCATGAGATTAATACTAAAAACCCAAAGAATTATAAACACAAGAGAATAATATTAAACACTAAGTATTAATATTATAAACCGAGTGTATATAAACCCTAAGATAAATATTATAAACTCTAAAATAAACATGGTGGACCATGGTTGAAAATCGTTGATTTTCATTTTGAAACAATCATTTTCATAATGTGATGTTGGGCCATGGTTGCCCATGGCAAACCATATTTATTCGAGGGTAATTAATATATTAGGGTTTATATACCTTGGGTTTATAATATTAATTCTGTGGGTTTAATTGTATTCCTTTGGTTTTGTAATCCCTTGGGCTTAACACAAAAAACCAAAGGAATTATAAACCCTAGGGAAGAATATTAAATCCTAAGTATTAATATTAATTACAAACCCTATGAATGATATTATACCCTAGGAATATAAACCCCAGTGATTAATATACCCAAGGGGTTAATATTAAAACCCCAAGGGATTATAAACCCAAGGGAATAATATTAACCCAACAGATTAATACTAAAAACTCTAGAGTTTATATTCCCTTGTGTTTTTCATGTTAAAACCTTAGTTTATTATTCCTTTGGGAATATTATTCACACGGTTTATAAACCTGAGGGATTAATACTAAAAAGCCAAGGGAATATTTAACCTAGGGTTTTTAGTATTAATCCCTTGGTTTTATTATCCCTTGGGTCAATATTATTCTGTTGGGATTATAATCTATTAGTGTTTTAGTATTAACCCCTTAGGTTTATTATTCTCTTGGATTAATAACGTCAATTCCTTGATTTTATTAATCTAAGGGTTGATATTCCGATGGTATGATATTATTTATAGGGTTTGTAATTAATATTAAACCTTATGGTTTAATATTAATCTCGAGGGTTTATAATTCCTTGGATTTTTAGTATTAAACCTAAGGGATTATAAACGCATGGGAACTAATATTATAAACCCAAGGTATATAAACCATCAGATAAATATTATAAACCCTAGAAAAAGATGGTTTACCATGGTCAGCCATGGTCCAACGTCACATTGTGACAAGGATTGTTTCAATATGAAAATCAACCATGGTCAACCATGTTAATTTTAGTGTTTATTTACAATATTAGTCCCTTGGGTTTAATATTATTCCCTTGGGTTCATAATCCCTTGGGGTTTTAGTATTATTTCCTTGGGTTTATAATATTAATCCATTGGGTTTATTATTCCCATGGGTTTATAAAATCAATCATGATAAACCGTGGTCAAACAGAGCCAACCATGGTCAAACGTTGCATTATTAGAATGATTGTCTCAATATGAAAATCAATCATGGTCAACCTTGGTCCAATGTTGCATTGTGACAAAGTTTGCCTTGATATGAAAATCAATCATGGTCAACCATGGTCAACCATCGTCTAATATCACATTGTGAAAAGAATTGTCTCAATATGGAAATTGACCATGGTCAAACATGTTTATTTTAGTGGTTATAATATTTATCTTAGGAATATGTACTTTGGGTTTATAATTTTTATCCCTTGGTTTTATTAGTCTAAGGGTTCATATTCCTAGGGTTTAATATTATTCCCTTATGTTTATAATCCCTTGGGTTTTTAGTATTAATTCCTAGATTTTATTATTCCCATGGGTTTTTAGTATTAATTCCTAGATTTTATTATTCCCTTGGGTTTATAATATCAAGGATGGTCAACAATGTTTAATAAATTCAATAATTGGTCAACCATTATCCAATATCACACTATGACGAATATTGTCACAATATCATAATTAGCCATGGTTAACCATGGTCCAATGTTGCATTATCACACATATTCTCTCGATTTGAAAATCAATCATAGTCAAACATGTTCAACCATGGTCCAATGCCACATTGAGGCCAACCATGGTCTACTATGTTCAACTATGGTCAACCATTGTAACCTGTGGTAAACAATGGTCAACCCTAGTCAACCATGTTTATCTTAGGGTTTATATACCTTAGGCTTATAATTTTATCCCTTGGGTTTATTATTCCCTTGGGTTTATAATATCAATCACTTAGGTTTATTAATGTAAGGCTTTATATTCCTAAGATTTAATATTAAGCCCTTACATTTATAATCACTTGGGTTTACAATATCAACTATGGTCAACGATGTTTTATTAATTCAACCATAGTCAACCATGGTTGAACATCACATTATGACAAATATTGTCTTAATATGAGAATTAACCATGGTCAACAATAGTACAATGTCACATTGTGGCAAAGATTCTCTCAATTTAAAAATAAATCATGGTCAAGCATGCTCAACCATATAATTCCTTGGGTTTTTAAATTGAAAATCCAAGAAATTATAAATCTTTAGGAACAATATTAAACCCTAGGATTGATATTTTTTTTTTTTTTTTTAATTACAAACCCTATGAATAATATATCCTGGGAATATGAATCCTCTAGATTTATTTACGCCAAGATTTATATTATAAACAAATGGAATTGTTATTATAAACCCCGGATATTAAACCCAGGGAATGATATACTAAAAAACCCAGGGAATAATATTACCCAAGGGATTAACACCGAAAACCATAGGGTTTTATATTCCTTGAGTTTTTAGTATTAATCCCTTGGGATTTTAGTATTAACACTTTAGGCTTATTTATTCTCTCGAGTTTTATAATATAATTCCTAAAATTCATAATCTAAAGATTGATATTCGAGGGCTATATATTATTTATAGTGTTTCTAATTAATATAATCTCTAAAATTTAATAATATTACCTAAATTGTAATTCTTTGGATTTAGTATAAAGCTAAAACGATTATAACCAAAAAATACATAAACTATTAAATATATAAATTATTAGATAATATATAACCCTAAAAAAAAATATAATTAAACATAATTAAACTATATCTAACCATCGCATTATAACCAGAATTATCTCAAAATGAAAATAACTAGTCCGAATTATTCTGTGCTTTTCCATCAAAATGATTCAATGCAAAAAGGAAATCCTAAAATTAATTTAGACTTGACGCTGTGGTAATAAAAGATTTACTTTAAGTATTTTATACTAAATGTGGTTTATTTTATGAGTGTATTGCAGGATTACTATCGGGCAAAAGATATATGAAACCCATTTTAAACCCGAGTTAGAAAATAAAAATAAAATAAATGTTCATAATGTTCATAATCATAAAGTATTTTTTTACTTTTCTTTATTTTCCAAGGCACTCGTTGCAAGATAAGCCTTCGAAATTAATAGTTACAAGCACCAAATAATGTTACATGGTAAAGGGGTGTTGTAAAACCAGGAATAGGGAAGGCATAAACTCTAAGGTT